>QOCX01000011.1:514225-524613 GCA_005959815.1 Sarcophaga bullata
GATAACTAAAGCGATTCTGATCAATTTAGCCATCATATAAGCAGGTAATAAAATCGAGAATTCGCATAGATGAGTTTTAGTTGAGATAAGAAGAAGAGCTTGGTATGAGTTGGTATAACCGGGACAAAGCGTTGCTGAGCCGTAGAGTTTATGATTAAGATAATGGGATATAGTGTAGATCGACAACATATTCAGTGGCTGACAAATATTTTCTTAACTGTCTCCTGATAAGAACCAACAAACTTTGTAATTTTGGGAAATATTTTGCAACATGACTGAGTAATAAAAATAAGTGAAGCAATTCGAGAGCTATATAGTCCTTTCAAAGAAGAAGCATCCTAAGATATATGAATGGTGAAACTTGCGGCTATAAACCTAGCCATCGAAAGATTTACTCAATTCAACTTGAAGGAAAGTGAAAATAAAGAGTCATAACAATAGGTTAGGCAGTTTAAGTTGAATTGACAAACGTCTTAATGGACATGGGTCGTGTTGCCTATTCCGGTATATATTTACAACATATTTACATATTTTAATTAGCGGGTCTGAACCATCTCCAGAGTTTTATAGGCATAAACATCGATTCAAATTAACTGCCACCAGACATCTTCTATCAAAACCCTCTGAGTGTTTACTACATAGGAACACTAGTTGTCAGCCAGAAATTCTGTGAAGATATGTTGCCAACTTCACAGTTATCATTAGAACTTGTTAGTCTGGATTACACGTATCTTTTCACACCACCTATGTTGCATGAGATAAATTTATACATGAAAGGACCGTCCTGTTCATGACAATTTTGTTTTACTCTGCGAACTTTTGCCAGAAGATTGCTGAGAGAAATAAAATTTTTCTTTTAAATTTTGTTTTCCTTCAAATAGCCTGAGCCATGGGCTCTCGTCTAATAAGCCAACAAACTACCTATTAGAATATAGAGGCTCCAGATTAATGATAGGAACTTTTATGTAAGCTTTCAGCTCAATATGCAGATTCTATGATGAATCACCAGAGCATCTAATTTGAATGTGGGTGGACGTAAAGCATTTCTGAAGAATGCTATTATAAAATAGTAGACTAGGAGTTATACTTGCTAATATCGACCGCAGACTTGGAAAAGACATTATAGGTTGGCTGTACATAGGTTAAGGCCATTACAGTAGATACTCTGATCACAGTATTCTATAACTGACACACGACAATACAATGCCACAATGGAAGCCAAGTGACCTGATATTGTTTCGAACCTTTTGGAGTTAGGGCACACATTTATAGAACGTACATGGTCATTTGTAGTTACGGTTTTTTTTCTTTTGGTTTTCTCCAATCTATTGTAATTATAACTGTTATTTAAGCATGTTAAAGTGTGCAAAAGGTAATATTTTTATCCTCCCCTCTTTGTTGGCAATTCCCATACTTTATACGATTATCTCTACACACATTTATGCAGGAGTACTCAGCCATAATTCTAGCCGAGGCTCTCAAGAACGTACATGTGCCTCTTTGTCCATATTACTTACTCCTCGCATAAGCTCTTAAGTGAATTAATGTGTGCTCTCTTATACCTTTGTGTCTGACAGCTTTTTCTCAGTTTCTTTTTTATTATCATTTAAGTTGCCATATTTTTCTGTATTTTCTTTTCGACAGCTTTTAACTCATTAATTTCATTTTATGATGATTATAATGTAGCGGATGATTATAATGATTATGATTAACTTTAATTTGAATATTTTTTCCGCGTATTTTTTCCACGTATTTTTTCCTGCTGCTTTAATTATAATGCGTTTACGTTTTACATTTTCTTTGTTCCACAAACAGTTTTCTAAAGGAAATGGCAAACAATTATACGCCCCCACCCCTCCTTAATAGATGGGAGTTGTTTACAGTTTTAAATCGCATTAAAACAATGTGTCAACAATTCAAAATGACACTTTTAACGCTCAAACGGTCTAAAAAGCAGGTAGAGGGTGTGTTTTATAAGCTCATTAATCTAATACGAAGAGAAACATAAAACATAAAGACACAATGGATGACATTAATCGTTTAACTATGCTATACAGAAGAGATGACTAGGAAAAATAAAAATTAAAAACTTCTTTACAAAAAAAAAATTAACGAACCTCTCTTAATGGCTGTGAAAGTTCGGCAATGCCAATTAGCTGAAGTACTTCTAGAATACAGAAAATGAGTGGAAACATATCCTGACTGACACATTCTTTATATTGTCTGTGTTGGACTTTAAAAAATTCTTTGGACAGCAAATGGAGGTAAATATCGAAAACAATTCATCATTTTCTAGTGAAGCAAAATAAAAAGAAAGCATGACCTTCGGCGACCTTACAGCAGACTTCTGGCGAACACTCTTGTGAGCAAATCGAATTGCCTTGAAAAGTTTCTCAACTTTTAATTGTACATGCCACCACTCATGATTAAAAATTAACACACACCACAAGGGTGGTGTGAGAGGCAAGGTTGTAATCCTAACTAAAGGGTTATAATGATCGATTTAGGGAAGTTATTACAACTTGCCTTTAAAGTTGGATTTCCAAAAAAAAAAAAAAAGAAATTAACTTGTCCCTTGACGTTTTTCGCTATTAAAAATAAAGCGGTGTCTGTAGCAATATCGATAACTTTTGCCAAGTTAAACAAGTTCTTTAAAAACGCCATGGCAACAACGTGAATGTAACGACTAAAGATATAAACACATAGACGACGGACGACAGACGACTGACGACAGAAAGCCTCTAAGTTTAGAATACAGAACGCGGCAGAACAGAAAAAGCCAAGACAACAACTAAAACTATTTTTGCCTAGCTTAGACCAAGTCCTTAAGAGTGTCAACATTCATTAACAACCAACTACATTGTATTCTGCAAATAATCTAGCCAGCAATAATCAGCAATCACTCTTTGGGTCTGAGCAAAAGCTAAACTCATATTAAAACGAAAATTCTGTTACGTAAATGGAGATGGATGAACCAACTTGAAGTTGATATTGTGAAAGCTGCTATAAGCTGAAATTTAGAGGAATACCAAAGGATGAGCAAGTCCCTTAAGTATAAAGCTGACTCAGGACTGATGTAGCATAGTTCCTGAAGAACAAATTAGTTCCTAGTAGGTTGCAAACTAAAACAAAGTTGTTAATGCGAGTACATCTTCTATGGACCTAGCCCTTGATGAAAATTCTTAATTTGTTTTGTAAGCATTCTGTAGCAAACCAAGTGAGTCCATGACGTCTTGATTCGATATGCAACATTTTTGGCAATTCCACCAATATGACAACAGATACCTAGGAAATCAGATACCCAGAAAATTTAATTTCTCTGTTGGTTTCCACTGACACCCTTAAGAGATTACGCCATCTGGCGTGAAATTTATGAAATTTATAAGGCGTTTACGCCTAGACTTGAAGTTTCCGTAGTCTAGTAGCTAGTAAGCTTGCTTATTAGTCGTGAGACCACGATTCAAACTGCAGCCTAGACATTTACAACAAAATGAAAAATGAAAAATATTTCAGCGGCGACTTCCTCTCAGCAGATTTCTGGCAAATACTCTGAGTGTAAATAGAAATGCCATGAAAAAGTTTCTCAAAAATGTGTCGCTCAGGCACTGTAGGTCTCCTCGCTCATGTATAAAATTAACATACACCCAACATAAGTGGTGTGGGAAACTACGTCATAATCCTGGCTGCAGGGTTGCAATGACCAATTATGTATGCATTTTTAGATTCACTTTATTGAATTGCAAAGGATTGTAAAAGAAGATGAAGCTTCCAATAAATTTACATCACAAAGCCTGTAGAATAGTTTACAATCCTCGTCTGCATGGTCAAACGATTCAGGCGGGTTATTAGGTTGTTGGGGATACCAAACTACGTAATTGGCCTTTTATGAATCTGGAAACTGTATTCATTGCACTGGTCATGGCAGACATTCACAACTATGTTCTGCAAGGACTTTATGTGCCCAAATTTCACGCTTCGAGCATGGATCGTATACATTATTGAGCTGAAGTCCTATGGAATTACAATAATCGCATGGGGGACCCATATAAAGTCTTTTTTTAATGGAATCGATTGCTAACAAGTGGTAATGGTTGAGCATGTAATCATAAGGATTTTTATTTAATCGCCTTTGAATTAACTTTACTTCAGAAACTCTGTTTTCAAAATATTCCAGAGGGATTTAAAAACTTTTCAAACATTTTAAATTAAATTTCATCATTTATTCTCCAATTTAATTTTATTTTTTTTTTTAGGTGAAAATAACATTTATTTTAAAGCTTTTAAACAATCATAAGCTTACTGTCAATGTTTAATGCATGAGACGTATGTACATACATACGTATGCATATCAGTTTCAATAATATCGGCTGTAAAATATAATTTTTTTTTTTTTTTTGAACATTTGAATGAATTTCAAATAATTTCATAATAGAGCAGGCTTCCATATATTTAATGGATTAATAAAAGTATTTGCGTAAAATCACAACGATTTAAACTAATTGCTGATGGTTTCATGTGGTTTAAATACAAATACAAATACAGTGGGAAACAAAAAATAGCCTACAGTTAGAGGAAATCAAAGAAAACAACTGCTAACGAAAATGGAAGACATAATACATACATACATACACCCATGTTATGGATGCGAAAACACGAAAATGATCACTGCGACTGAAAGACCTTTGCAGTTAATGTTTTGTAAATTTTTTTTTATTTCTTAGAAGCAATTCCTGTAGAATAATGGAATAATGGAATCGATTACCCGTTTTCCAATCTAGAAACCAGTAAAACAACAAAGCTGTTGATGCTAATAGACAGTTTGTCGGCTGAAGAACTGATTACATGCAACAAGTATCACTTTCAATGTACGTTATGCCACAATCGGGACGTACTAAAATATTGCAGCCTAGTATTATGTACAGTGCACTAAAAATTAAATTTTGAATCAGACAACAACTAAAGAACTATTTTCGACAAGCTATGACTTTAGACCTTGAAAATCTTCATCCGATCAGTTACTCCTGTTTAAGCAAAGATTGGAAAATAAATTGGAAAAAGTAGCACAATGCAGCCTCTGCGCCATCTAACTTCCTTCCTAGTTTGGTGGAATTCGGTCAGTACATGGACTGCGCTATGCGTGCTCAAGTGAGCTTTGGTAATCAAACCTTGCTCGACACATATTACTTTTTTGATTGTACAATTTGCGCACCAAGGTAGTGAATTATTCAGAGAAGGGAGTTCGGAGCAGAGCGTCAAAACAAAGTGACGGTCTCTGGAGTACCCTATTCATCAATTTAATAAGAAAATAATTATAAAAAAGCTACAGTAAACACGACTGGGGAGATCAAGAATAAAAATTACATGGTTCGGAGGCATGCCGACATTATACCATTTGATCAAAGTGTAAAGGAGGCAATTGTAGCGTGTACAAGAATTGAAATGATTCAAAAGGATTAGAAATCTTGGGTACGATTGGTTGTAAAAAGAAACCAATGCTGCAATACTGGGAAGTAATAGGCCTATTCGGATCGGCCATATGGTCCCTCATAATTTTCTAGAAATTTGACTTTCGAATTTTGAAGCTGAAAGAGTTGGAAAGGGTTGGCTCAGAAATACCCATAAGGTGTTCGAATATTAGAATTCTGTATACACTGCCTGATTACGGCATTGTTTCTCAGACGGAAGGTATTGGCTTTCATGTTGCCAAGTGGTCCAATGGTTATTGGTTAATGAGATTTTCCTTGAATATTTCTTAATTTGTTAACCAGCCTTTAATCAGACATCACATCGACATCTGTCATCAGGGAAGATTAGGATTATTAAAGTGTACCTCGTTTATGGATTCTAGAGTATGGAAATGCCATCAAAAATTTTAATTGGATATTACTGGCACCTCATGAACTGTCCTCATACTTATTAGAAGACATAAGTGTTCTGCTTGCTTCCTTAATTTCGTGACCATTACAACCCATTAGCTTGAATTACAATCAAGCTTCTCACCTCACCCATCTTGTGTGTGTGTGTACATTTTATTCAAGAGTGGAGTAATTACAGTCTAGTCCAAACGTTAGATTTCGAAAGTTTTGTCATGTCAATTATTTTCTTCCAGAGATGTTGCCAAAAAAAAGTGCTAAGAAGCGGTTGCCGAAAGCAGCATTGTTTTCAAATTTTTTTGAAGTGTCAGAGCTAAGATTTGAACTCACAAGCTCCCGCCTAATAAGCCATTACACTAACTACAGTACTAAGGCGACCATATGGTTACAATGGTTTAACTCTTATCCTTTCCTTGTAAAGGGGCACGCACACATTTAAAATACAGAATTGATCGTTTTTCTATCATACATTGCACGATTGCCGTACTCATAGGTTGCTGTCCGAACTGAAAGGCACCACAGTACACTTGGCATTGCTTTGAATAACTTCTGCAAGTGCTATGCAATTGAGAAGGAAGAACTAATTATCGTTTACCTCATGGATTGAAGTCCGGCTCTAGTTGGAAAAATATAGATTTTCGAAGGACTACTGGAATAGCAAAATTTATTTTGGAATTGGAATGCTTTTCACTGAGAATGCTTGAGTCCAGAGTTGGATATTGTTTTGTGGTATTACAATGGATATAATTACTAACCTAGCCTAACGTAAGTCTTTTTAACAAAATCCCTAACTTAAACGGAATTTTTCCTACAGTGTACACCATTTTTGTACGCAACTGTATTTAACTTCTGTGTGAGTACAACGTGGTTTCAATAATACTTTAAAATTATTTTGTGTAAATATGCGGTTTTCGGGTCTCATTATTTTTGGTGTTTTAAATTGTAATTGGATTTCCTAACAAAGAAACAAACTGAGGCAGACAAAACTGATACAAGCACTCCACCGCTTTATACATATAAACACACGCATTTCTATTTATTTTTGTTTTTTTTTTTTTAATAAAATTAGAAAAAAATTGCCTTTAAGACTACTTTAAAAGATTTTCTATGGAATTATATTTTCAAGGAAAAAAATATTGAAAAATATTTGGGGTCCCACACACACTCTCATAAGTATTCGTTGTTCGTTGTTCGTTGTGAATATTTTCATTTCAATAAAAGAACCCAAAAAAAATGGAGAAAAAAACTGAACAATTTCCAAAAAAGAAAAGAAAAAGGAAAATGAGAAAAAAGGTAACAATGAAAAAATAATACAGGAAACTAAGAGAAAATCGTACAAAAAAAAAATGAAAAATAAAGAGGATTTTCAAGTGTATAAGCCCATGAACATTTGCAAGAGGAAAAAGGCTAATTTTTCTTAGTAAAACTGATGAGACCTTTAGCTCAACGATAATCAACCCTTTTAATATAGATCTTGTGGTCATCGCCGTCTCACACATCTGAACAAAATCAAGAGGTCCCGATCAAGCTGACCAAAGAGACAGACCTTCCTTCCTTAATACAATAATTCCTTAAAATAATTGTTTTTCAGAAGATATCTCTGCAATGGGTGTTCATATCAGGCAGATAACACTTCCCTACACAACGACGTGGCAATGATGAAAACAATTTCAGAATTAAAGAAAATGTGAACTCGAATCTAATCAATGGTAACAGTGTCCAAGCATGACGAGATCAAAGTTATGGATAACCGGCCTTCTGAGTTCTTTAAGGCCAAAGGTAGTTAGGCAGTTAGCTGCTATAACAAACTTATTTGTAGAACATGGCTAGAAGAAAGTACGTTCACATATTTTAAGCTCAGTTTGTCAGTTCTATTCTAAAAAATGGTAATGTTGAGGTATGCTGCAACCTACCCGCTTTGTGATCGCACTGTGTGAACGACTAAAAACACTAGCCAAGGCACCTTAGGATTTCATCAGTACGGCTTCAGGCCTCTTAATCCGAAAGAATACCCATAAAAATGTCAGCGCACATGTACAATCTTTTTATCAACTATGAGTCAGCCATTCAATACCTCGATAAGAGATCAAATTTTTAACTCAACATCTGAGCTTGCTATTCGAGCGAAGCTTATGACATTGTGCAATATGACATTAAGCAACATGCTTGCTGTACTTCTTGGTCTATACAAGTTGGTAAATGGTTTTCATATCTGATACAACAGTGTGTTGTTAGTGTATTAACATCATTGTCTCGCCCATGTTACTCGTATGGAAAGATATTCGAATTTGACGAGCATTGGATGAGACGAAGTTTGACTTTTAAATGTCCTCAGCTGCGTTGGAAAGTATAAGATCAGAAGGCCCTGTAATCGATTAGTATGACCAACTAGGTATGAGTCTAAAAGCAAATTTTAAGGCAGCCGAATTCTGCATACGTGTTCTTAAGGCCAATTAACTATGGTGAGTAAGAAAATGTCTAAGTGAGGTTTTTCAGGAAATAACAAGGAAACTAACAAAAAAAAATCTGCTTTTTTAAGGAATTATTGAGAAGCTCTTCCCCCCTTCAGAACACCGGTAACGATGAGAAACCTCAACCCTAACACAATTGCAAAGCAGAAATGAAGAAGCATTGATTATGGTTTTGAGCAATCGCAGTATGATAAAGCGCAGAAAGCAGATTTATTGGAACACTCAATACAGTAGGCGAAGAAGACCTGTCTACACCTACTTTGTTCAAATTCGTTTAACGAAACTGTTATCCGAAATACGGCAAAACGGTTTGTTGGGTAACCATTAGAGAGATTTCATATCTACGCTTACACACATACTAATTCCCATTGTTGTGAGAGAGAGAGCATACAAATCGCAAGCATTAACAGGAAGGAAACATATTATCCAAGTGTAACGGAAATTCAAACATAACAACAGTTATAAAAAAAAGAAGGAGAACATAAAAAAATATAATATAATAGAGACCAGGTACGTTTCCATTTCTCCTGTTAGTTGGTGTAGGAAATATTCATCAAAAGCCACACATGTTTGGCAGATTTAAACAATGGAATTGAAAGGAAAGAGAAAATTTTTGTCTTATAATGCGGTCGAAAATTTTAAATGAAAATCAACTTGAAACACTTGCTGTGTTGGGAACTAAACAACTCTAGAACAATTGCGTTCAATTTTTTTTTTTTACAAATTTGTTGCTTCATTGCGGGAAGAATTGGAGGATTATACGCACCGATATGGCTGCCTTGGGAGTAATTTTGATGCAAGAAATTTCTATGCAGGATCATCGATTCCGTAAGAGTTTGAAATGATTCTGCATTCGAACCAACAATAAGTTGTCTCAACTTATCCAGCTGATGCACTGGCTCAATTATATCGTTGGGTAGGTAGGAATATTCCGGCAAAACAAATGTTTAAAGAGAGTATTAGCGGACGTTGAAGCCATCATCCAACAACAACAACATGATCAGACATGTCGAACTAAAACGAAATATGAACAAATATTTCATCGGTGACTTGCTCTCAGCAGATTTCTGGCAAAAAAAAAAAAACTCTGAGAGTAAACAAAAGCTTCCTGAAAAAAGTCCCTCAAAAACCTGCCGTTGAGAGTCGATTATGGTAAGTCCTGCCTCACATGTATAAAATTAACACACACAACATATGTGATATGAGAAGCTAGGTTGTAATCCTGACCAAAGATTTGTAATGAGCAACTATTTTAAGTCGCCGTAGTCTAGTGGGTAGTGTGTTGGCTTATTAGACGAAAGGCCAGGGTTCGAATCAACGGTAAGACATCAAAAACGAAATATGAAAAAAATATTTCTTCGGCAGCTTCCTCTCAGCAGATTTCTGGCAAAAACTCTGAGAGTAAATAAAATTGCCATGAAAAGTTTCTCAAAAAAATCTGTCGTTCGGAGTCGACTTTAAACTGTAGGTCCCGCCACTCATGTATAAAATTAACACACACAACATAAGTGGTGTGAGAAGCTAGGCCGCAATCCTGACTGAAGGGTTGTAATGGCCAATTATGTATGTAATTATGTATGAACGTATAAGCGAACTTGTCTTCGTTAGAAGAATCAAATTTACGATTGCTCTCTGTCATCGATTAGTGGGATCAACTAAGGCAGGCCGAAATTAGGCAAACGGTTAGTTAAAGGCAATTAAGGAAGTTATGACACTAAATAATCATAAGTAGATGGGAGAGATAACTTCTGCTAGCTTTTTTAATCCGAAAAAAGAACGAAAAGGGAATCTAAAAGAACTTCCTCACATAAATTACGAGAATTCTGAATTTTAAATGGTATTCCCGTATGTAAATAATCCTTTAATGGAATATATCGACTAACAAAATATATTTACGTATACGTATACATATACGTATACGTATAGAAAAAGAAAAAACAAAACACGACTGAAATAAATAAACATTTCCGGGGAAATATTGGTTAAAAACAACATTTAAATACACAAACAAATTACGCGATTTCAACACGCGAATTTAATGGCA
>QOCX01000011.1:524618-590149 GCA_005959815.1 Sarcophaga bullata
ATTTATCTTAAACACAAATACAAACACAAATACAAATACAAATACAACCAAAACCAAAACACACACAAACGCACACACACACACAAATACGCTAATACTAATGCATTAAAACCACATAACTGCGTGCAGTTGTATGTGCATTGAGTGCAATAAATAGAAATAGGCAGGAGAAATAAAAAGAAGTCTGATCGGAGGCGAATTTAAATTCCTTTTCACACAAAGTTTCAGGAGAAAATAAACTATAATTAAAAAATCTTTAGAAAAACAATTTTCTAGTAAACTATTTTATGACATATAAGGTGTCTCTACTACTTAGCACCCTTTGGAGCCACCTATATAAGGCTGTATAGAAAAAAGTTATCGATATGTTAAGTCTGCTCATTAACCGCAACCTCGAATTCCCAACATCTACAATAAATTCGATGAATTTCTTAAGGGGAAATTGAGTGGCATGAAGAGAACACCTTTTTTTCAACATAATCGTATTACGGTCAAGATTGAATGGCGGTGAGGGCTAATCTTTTTATCTGCACCTACTGCAGTTCCCCGAGAAATTAACATCAACCAGCTGAAGTGATTGACATTCAAATCAGAACTACATACCGCATAGTGACAGAAATGGAAGCCACGTTTGCTCATAACATTTTCGTGAGGAAGTTTCTATCCAAAGTTTGACGATTTTTCAAAACCCTTCGTATATATTTGACGATTCGTAATCATAGATAAGACATCGGACCAAGATGTTACGCCTGAGCCAAAGCAGCAGTTAAAGAAGCGGACTGATTTGAGAGAATCGCTTTCAACGAATGCAGTCTCTTCTTTCAAAAGAAGAAGAACGAATGCTTCTTTCAAACGGAACTACCGGACTACGAACTACAGTTGATAACGGCGACATCCATCAAATTAGTTCCACATTTATCCAATCTGCCTTGTCAAATCTCCTTGGACGTTCATATACAAAGACAAGATGCTGCATGGGCTCAAGTACCTTTGGCAACTGATCCGAATTTTCATCAGGAAAGAGATTGCACTAATGAACCCCATTGCTGGGTGAATAGGTACGTATACAAACAAAGTTATTGTATTTGTTATTGACGTACACTAGCGGTCGATAATTACTAACTTCGTTTCAATGATCTGGATGTCAACAACATAGGGTTTCAACTGGATGGCATTACGTGCTACATAGCTTGTGACGCATTTGATATACTGCACGGGTGATATAAGAACATAATCGTCTCACATGAAGGTAATGCGCACGAGCCACCGAGATCGAGTGACTTTACCACTTTAAGCTTTTTCTCATGGGGTTCCCTTAAGTGGCAAGCCACAGAATCTTGGAAAGTTAAACATTTCGTATTCACTTCACCCAAAGAAGCCATGCCGTACATATAGGCATGGGTGACCCGAAATAGAGTCTTCGTCTCAATTGTTCCCGTCTCGGTTATTGCGTGCTTAACCAAGAACATATCGAATGAAAAACATGATAATCGCACTTCTAAAGGTCTGGACTCTTAACAGGTTTTATTAAGTGTGATCGAACGTTATAAGAATGGAATTCAAGCACTTCAAGTTTATTATGTTCAGCACAGAACCATTGTAACCATCGAGCTGCTATTGCTTTCGAAATTATTGAAATTTTTAATAGATTTTTTTGATTTTTTTCATTTTTATTTGCAAGTTTTTAATGCAAAAAGCCTTATTTACTTTAGCAGGTTCTAGTTAAATAGGGCTGCCATCTTTCATTGTTTAGGAAAAGAAACTTTTCTGATGTCATTCACCTTATGCTGACAAGTGATGTTTAGTGTGGCAAGAGATTGAATTTGAAAGCTTCTGTAATTATTATCAGATTATAGGGACTGGGTTTGTATTGTGTTTTATCAGACTCAACAGGGTGTTGCCACCAACATCAGTAAAATACCATTAGAGGCTCTTAACAGTAGCAACGTCCCTATTAAATCGTTTTTAAACTCCTATTATTTTTCTTTTTTTTTTTAATCTCAAGCGTCCTTATATTGTGCTTAACCTGATCTAAAAATATTCAATTGAACTACTTCCTCCCTATTTTACGGCATACGTACGTAACCAATAAAATTTAATTAAAAAAAAAGAACGAAGAAGAAGAAGAAGAGAAGACCCCATATACTCTGCTCTAAATCTAAACCATTAAGCAATGAGTCCATAAACAATTGATTAATGCCGTAAAACATATTCGTAAAACATGATGTTCATGTTAAATGACCCAATATCGGGTACTTTTTTCCTTTTTTTTTTTATTCTATTTATCAAGGAACAGGAGAGTTGTGTGGTGTGTTGTGTTGTGGTGTGATGTGGTGTGATGTGGAGAGAATACAAACATAAAACTTAAAACCAACAGCAAAGCAATTATTGCTTCAATTTGAAAATAAACTTTTTAAAAGCAATAACAACAACAACATTATAAATGTACTTTTACTGTCAAACACACATACACACACACACACACACACACTGTAAAATAAATTGTTTAATGCTACACACAAAGCTTAGCAGTAGTTGGAGTTCGATAAACTATGAGAATGAAAAAAAAGAAGAATTTTTCTGCGTTTTTTTTCTAAATAAAAATGCGAAAAAAAAACTTCTGCTTTTATGCTTAAATAGATATGAAAACCGTAAATGTTTGTATTTAACCTCCTAACACGCCGCCTTCCTTCCAACCATCACACTTCCCCCCCCCTCTGCATGTGCCATTAAATTTCGTTTTAATGCTTCATTTTTCAACAACAGTGAGGTGGTATAATATGGGGGGAAATAAAATTCTCGTTTATTTGGAGTATTGGCTACAATAACAAAAACAAAAAAAGCAAAACAAAAAAGGATTCCAACACAGAACGTACGTACATAGGTACGTACGTATAGGTAAAGGTTTATTGCTTAATTAACATTTTAACATTATTAAAGTCTACTTTCAGGAGGCTCTCTCTCTCTCTCTTTCTCTCTCTGTTGCGTATATACAGGCTAAGGAGGATGTGTATGTGTGTGTGTAAAAGTAAACTTAAACGTGTTGCATAATGGAGGTTCTGGTCGCTGGCTCAAATAAATTGATTATTTGCTATCGATTCATAGGCAAACAGTATTTAATACGCGAGAACGATCGGAGAACTCCATTATGTTGTATTAAAGTTGCTTAAAAACAGTCAACGCCTCTATATGTACAAGCTAAGTATTTTTGATTTAAGCGGCAGTATGTTTCGCCTAAAGAGATAATCTATTCGATCTTGGGTCTTTCATTACAGTAATGTATTGTATTGTCTTAGCTTTTAAGGGGGTTTGTGTCTCGGCTGAATTGATTTCTCTATCACAGAATCTGAAAATCAGATTGAGAGGGTTAGCATATTGGACTTGAAGCGATTACGATTCCGTATAAATATCCTCTAAGTTTCCAGTATCCATTTAGAAGGTCAATTACTATGATTAGGCTGTTTCTGGCTAGTCTAATGCAATACTCAATACAATTACGCCATAAAACTTTAGGTTATCTCAACCCCTCGCTAACTAGCCTTTTTATTTCGCAGCTAAATTCTGTTCTCATTCTCTCTACGGAAGCTTCCATTTCTGGCAAGTTCATCGGGCAAGTCAATAGCATTACACAAGTCATTACCCTGACGTGAATTCCTATAAAGAGTGGCCTTAATTTCCACTCCCAGCTAATAAAGTCTAGTAGGCTTCTTTATAAGAGAAAGGGAAAAAAACATTGTATTGATGTGAACGCTTTTTTTGCCACACAATTCAGGCCTCAATCGATTAATTGCGTCAAACGTTTGATGGCCGTTTAATTAGCCCGAATGGTGTTGTCAATTGGCCTCCAGGAAGTTGCAATTTGACACCGTTGGACAATTTTTTGTGGGGCGTAGTGAAGGAAAATTGTTAGGCCGACAAAACAGAGACAATTAAGTATTTGAAGGTCAATATATGTGATGCAATTTAGCGAGATACCACCCCAGACACTCGAAAAAGTGCACGAAAATTGCTCGGCTCGAATAAGATACAGTGAGGATAGCCGCGGCAGCTGTATGAATGAAATAAAATCCCATTTCTAACCGGCACAATTATACTTCACAACAACAAAATTTGGTAAAATTTGTTGCAATCGAACATCGTGGTCTTCGTTGCTGATGATATCCACTCTGTGAAGTCAGGAGGCATGTTGTTCGCACTCGAGCCCCTTAGCCATTATGAAGTGCTTATGTGCTTAATAAAGTAAGTCAACGGATCTATGAAATTAGGTATGCCCTATGGAATCTGTGATTATTACGATCGCAGTGGTCGAAACTACAGTGGATACTGTATACACGAAACTACAATGGATACAGTGATGCTAGTGTTCTAGAAATTGCTATCCGAGACAGAATTGAGGAAATGAAGAGCAGCAAGTAGGTTGATATCCCAGTAAAATAATATCAAAAAATAGTTTCTAGAGTTCTGTAGAATAGAGTAGAGTAGGTTACATAAGATTAAACTGCATTGAAGTGGACACCAGTAGGTCATAGAGGCCTTCCCCTGACATTTATATTGTGGTAGTTGCGCAAACAGCTTACTGGGAATATTTGCAAACGGCGCCGTTATTATGATCAAAAACTGTACAAACTCTTACACCATGAAACGGTGGTTAGTTCTCATGATTCTGAAGTAAGGAAAAGGAAGATTGAAGTGGATGGACTACATGGACTTCGCCTCGCTAAAAAGGGAACAAAATTGTCAAATGCAGTGTCTTGAACAATTCCACAGGTATGAGGACCGGATTGGAGTAAGCGACAATTGTTGTAGAACGTTAATAAACGAGGAGTCGTCGAAGTCTAGGAAGTAGTGTGTTGGGAGAGTAAGCAGTCTTAGTTAACTAGATTAGAGTTCACAGCTCTGATATCTAAAACAACGAACGTAAATAAAAGTATTTCTTTAGACGGCCTCGTGTCCTCACTGTTTTGGTAAAAACATTTTCGAGAAAATTTTTTTCCATTATCCCTCTTGGCAGCATATGGCTTCTACAAAGGCATTTCTGTCTTGTTGCTGTTTCTTTAATTTATTTTGTTGTTCTAGCTAAGAAGGTGACTGGTCTGCTGTAGCCAGTTCTAGGATAATGGGTCTTTCATCTATCTATCGTTGCCTAGAAACAGCCCTCCGGGTATTTGGAATAGTGATGGGGAATCTTGGTGACTGCTGATTCCTACGTCCTTTTTCCACTGTTCGCCTGCCAATCATAGCAAAAATTAGCACAAATAATACGAATGTTGTTGGAAACTATGCGATAATACTGATCACAATGTTAGAATATGCTTCACTGATGTATCCAATACAGCACTAACCAATATAGCTTACAGGGAGCATGTATCATGCCAAAAGAAATGATCGTGGTATACTGTCTGGTGAAGGCAAGGTCGTAAGGGGACAAATGTTTAAACTGATAGCTTAAAGCTTGAGTACTGTCAATGGCAAACAAATAACGATTTCGCTCTGTTTAATTAACTACCTGATTTTGTATACCCACTATCAATCCAGACTCGATAACTTATCATAAATAGAACCTAAGTGTGCAATAGAGTCGTTACTGATCAACTTTATTTTGGTAACAATTGAACATATTTTTGGCATACATCTTCCTCCCCCCCAAACCTTTTATTTGAGTAAAATTTAGCCACAATTTGTTCTCCACCGAAAAACACACGCAATTTCATCAGAATAATTGCCACCACTAAGTGGCCATAGCAAAAGAAAAGTATCGCGCTTTTCAAATTATGTGGGCATTAAAGTCTAATGATGGCTTAAAAACATTTTGAAGCTTCCCTTAAATATTTTCTATTGTTGCTATTGTTGTTGTTGTTGTTGTTGTTGCTTTTTCATGCATAACAATTTATTTGAAAATAAAAACAAACAAACAAAAAAAAAATTGCCTCCTTCAACAGGACAAAGTTGAAAAGTCTGCATTTGAATGATTAACTGACTGCAAACGACGAACACTTTGTTCCACAAGACAAGCAAAGTATTGCCTGCCTCCTAGGATAAACCAACAAAAACTAAAAGGAAACACGGAAATTTTCACTGAAAATATGATATCCTTTCCGGTTTTTTTTTTTTTATTTTTTTGCAAAGAACAAAAGAAATTATGGTAATGGATGAAGCAACTGTAGGAATAGAAAGATTGTCGGTGGGAGTGGGGGGTATATTTGGAATTAGCATTTAAAGGTGGAGGAATTTATGCTGAAAAGCTTTCAAAAGCAATTGTTTTTTTTTGCAATAATAATGAGAGATTATAAAATGGAACATTTACCATCATTAGCAAGTGAAAAGTGAAAGTGAATTTGAAAGTTCTGTTTAAAATTGAATTTGAATTGCAAGAGAACACAAAGCAAAGAAAGTTATTCAAAAAGCCAATGTTGTTTGGCTTGGAATGAATGGAATTAAAGTTGTTATAAAGAAAATTATCACTACCAATAGGATCAATGGTATCTGCATACAATTAGAGTTTTAGTGGAGTGTTCTTTGTAAATGAAAGCATTCTCTCAAACTGTCAAACAATGAATGGCCTTTGCTGAATAGTAAATTAGCAGCCAATGAAGAGAATATAAAATGTATTTCCAAGAAAAGAAGGAGGTCAATAAGGAGTAGAAAAGTTAATTAGGTCATCTATACGAAGAAAAGTATAAAGAGGTACCGCAGAAAAAATATTGGACATCTGCAGACGATGTTAAAAAATAGTGGAGCCAGTATGCAAACCAAACTCACGCTTCTGAGCTGACATTGTTTACATTGCAGTGCGTATATATTTACGCATAATGCTGATATTGAAAGCTACCTTGAAATTTATTTCCCACAGTCTGTTCCACAAAATTGTGCTCGGAATTAAGCTTGTTTGCTTAGTCTCAAGATGTAGCAGACTATGCATTCACCAAAAGCACTTCTGCTAAGTATCGGTTAGACCATCAATCGGTTTAAATTGGTCATCCATCGATTATTTCGAATCTAACAATACTTCATTCTTCTCTGTCACGAAATATTACTTTCGTTTGACTTTCGCTTGAGCAACGTTGGCCCAACGAGAAACTGCACAATGATGTCCATTGTGCCAAAAAAAAAAAAAATCAACTTTTCGAAAGAAGCTCATTTTCATCGTGGTGGGGGGGGGAGTACATTAATAAGCAAACTTGCCGTGTTTAGGGCTCAGAAATCACATTCGTGATCATACAGAAGCCAATGCACACATTTCGAGTGTTTGGTGCGGCTTGTGGATTGGAGGTACATCATTGGCCCACATTTCTTTGAAAATAAGGATGGCGCAGCCATTGTGAGAGACACCTGTCGCACCAACGGAGACACCTAACGCACCATTATAATCGATATTTTTGTAACCGCTCTTCACGGCATTGATGTGAACAACATGTGGGTTTCTACAGGCTACAGGATTTACTGCGTCAAACATTTGATGGCCGTTTAATTAGCCGAAATAGTGTTGTCAATTGGCCGCCAAGAAGCTGCGATTTAACACCGTTGATCCGATAAGCAAACTTGCCGTTGATCCGATCGTATGAGGTAATGTAAGGCCAGTCGGGTCACTACGATTTTAAAAAGTTCTTCGCAGTGAGACTTAATAACAAAACACAATGAAGTAACCTGTAAACTGTATATCCTCTTAACAGGGAAACTCTTTTCAGTATACGAATGGATGAAGATTGGATCTTGGGGCAGAAGTAAGAGTCTATGGTACCGGATTAAAATATTTCGAGAACCTAGGCAATCTCACGGGTATCTTTCAATCTGAAGTCGATGCCATTGAAAGATGTGCTCAATTCAACTTGGATAGGAAGTACAAAACACAGGACATAGCAATACTATCTGATAGTTAGGCAGTATTTCAATGCAACATCAATTTGATTTTCGTCTAACCTAGTAGACTCTACTTATTATTCGCGAGCCTGTGTTTCAAATCCAAGCTTAAATATCTTGAACAGAATGGATTTAAAAAATTTTCTAAGAGAAAATGCAATTTGCCATGAAAAGTTTCTCAAGACAATTTGTCATTGGGAGACGACTATAAACTGTAGGTTCGGTTACGGGAGCTTCCATCACTACTGCCTGCACCGATTGCAGATAGTCCAACGCATTCCAACTGGCCGAGTGAACACGAAACAGCAGAAAACATAAATTTTAAGAAGGACAGTCTAGCTGAGGAACATTGAGCGATTGAGAAGAATTTTGTTAGAAATGGTATACCGGATTACTGTTTGCCAGAGAAATTTTACAGAGAATACACAGCACTATGGCACTGGGATCTAAAACGATATTGACAGCGAAGTTCAGGCAGAATTTTCAGTAAAAAGATGATCAACTTTCAACGACATCTGTAATGTATGGAACGTAATGTCTGAGCATAGCATAGCATAGAACAGTCTCCTGAAGTAATACTTATGCGGTAATTGTTCTGGTAGGATCTACAAGGTGACGAGAGTGACTTTAGTGTATGAGACTTACACAAGAACGACTTTAACTTTCATAAAATAAATGTTTTAGCATCTGACGAACTCTAATAAAAAAAATATAAAAATGTTACACAGTTTGGCTGTGATTGCAATTTTGGCTGGCATCCCCAAAATCTCATAACATTTATTAACAATAAAGACAATAAAATTCATTATGTATGAGACCCATAGTGCAAAAAAAAAAATAGAAATAAAATTATAACTTACCACCTCTAGTAAATCACGAATACAATAGCATTTTCAATTTATTTGTGAATTTCTTGGTAATTCAAAACGATTTGTATGCCCGGCGTTTCAACAAGTTACCAGTACCTTATGGTCTTTGCTCTGCTAACATCCCCAACGTTTAACCCTTCAACGAAACAAAAAAAAAATTATAAATTAATATACAGCAACAATAACAAAAACAGTAAGAAATATATAAAAATAAACCATTTTAGTTTCTGAAATAAATTAAGAAAAAAAAACCGTTGGAAACGAAAGCAGCCACATGTTGCCCTCCATAACTCTCTTTAAATAACTTGACATACACAATACAAGTCGATTGCAATTTATGTGTTCACGAGTTCAACTCAAGAAAAATAGGATCCTTAATATGGCATATAAACTCACAACAACAAATGCAATAAAAGCAACAACAACGACAACAATGACAATATTCTACACCATCTCCAAGAAAAACTGCTGAATGGGGGCAAAAAAAACAACAAACTATTGTACTTGTACTGTGTATGTTTTTTTTACATATGATAGTAAATAATAAACTCTTCAGCATGCTCTCCTACTCTCTCTCTCTCTCTCTTTCTCACTCTTTTTTTTTTTTTTTTTTTTTGTATCCTTTATCTGGATTACTCTATCTCGACCTTAATACAATGCCTAGATATGGAATGAATGGCAGCAATACAATGTCTACACAGAGAAAGGAAATACTGGCCTACACTAACAAAAGAAGTATAAAAATCAATGATAGGAATCCGGATGTATATACACATACATACACACACACACAGCTATACACTTATACACTTAAGATTAGAACTTAATAATGGAAAGGATTACAGGACACCAAAATAGAACACTAAAGTATTGAAATCATACACACAGTGACAATAGAAATCAGATGTTTATGTGAGTATGGTTAATATAATGGTACAGTGGGCCATAATGTACTAGTTTTCAGTTTTAAGTTTTTTAATTTTTTTTACATTTTCATACATTACAGGCATTATCTCGGCGACAGTTTAAAGAAAGATGGTTTTCAAATGCCTGCAACGTTTGGAAACTATCCGCGTAAACATGGTCTGTGATGTAGGCTTTCAAAGAGGCCTGAAAACGTAAAATCACTTGGTCTTGGGGACCAATTAATATTGTCTAAACTTCAAATTACTCTTTCTAGAAACTTCTCATGCAATAGTGCTCAAATTGGTCCTGTTAAGTGGCTCATAGTAACGTCTTGTTGAAACCACATACCAACCAGCTCATAATCTTCAATTCAACCGACCAAAAACGGTTGGTTATTATGAGCCCCTAGGACTCTGAATTAATGTTAGCAGTCCCCCAGATTAATTTACGACAAAAAAAAATGCCACCTCCAAACCATAAAGTGCACGAAAGCTTAACTTTTCCTCGATACAATGGATATTCCACAATTAATTATGGCTGCCCCAGTTACGACAGTTAACGTGTCCATCAAGTGGGAAATAAGACTCAAGGTCGATGAAAATGTCAGACGAAAAATTAATTTTGAAAGCAGGTTACTTTAGACAATCACAATCAATCTAGGATTTCGGTGTTAATTAGTGTGTGAGTGGACTGTTGTATGAATGGAGCTGCAAATTCAAGCGTAAGATAGGCCCAATCCGGATTCGGCTTATTTGTCACACTTTCTCGAACAGAGCGCTGTTTTCGGCAATGCGAACATTGCGATAATAAACAGGCCTGAGAATATTTTTAACGCATCCATTCTGTAAAAACTTCTTAAAAATCTTGACAATTCCTTGCACATAGCATGCTTAAGACAATCATAATCACCTTGTAATGTGTGAAAAGTGGTCACATTTTAATGCCCACTTTTATTTTTAGAAGTCGAGAGAAACCTTTCTTACAGCGGCGCTGGAAGCTCTGTTGGCTATAAATCCACTGCACATAGCAGTGAAACCGTTACTGGGTTTCGTGACCTAAGTAATCGAATGGCTTACCTCCCTCTTCTTTCATAACTGTCCCAGTATTCTCTATGACTTTGGAAAGTACTTCACAACAAGACTTCGTAGAAAATATTAGTGGAGTAATCTGGATGATGCCTGCGTTCTTACAAGAGGAACATCTTTTTGGTATACAGAAAGGATCTAGAGGCAGAAGTAGGGATTTTTGATATCAGAATAACATAATCCGGGCCCATGGAGAAACTCGCGAATATCTTCAAAGCCAATTCAACTTGGATAGAAAATACAAAAGATATCACATATCAATAATACATGACAGTGATGCAACTTTTCGAACACTCGACTCTTATGAGTTTAAAACGAAAATAGTATGGCACTGTCAAAACAAGCTCAATCAGCAAGGTAGGGAAAATAAGGCTAACCTCTAGTGGGTCACAGATCATGTAGGAATTGTCGCCAGTGGACAAGCAGAAGAGCTTACGAGGAGACCAGCTACTATGCCTTTCAATGGAAATAGAATCGTTCTGTTGAGTCAGAGCAAATTTTTAAATGCATATACTCAAAGTAAAAGATAAAAAAAGACAAAAAACTCTTCTCAAATCAAGTCAGTTTGAGGCAATTAAATCTTATTTTTTTTTTTTTGGAGAAATTACAATAAGAACAGATCTGTGTCATGCGTCAGACTAAGAAGAAGTAACCTGACGTTAATAAGTGGTCGTGACAGGGCCCTGTAGAGTAAGAGGACACTTTTTCAAAATGGGCGATGTGGTGGGAATCATCGAAATGCATTCTTGGAATCTTTGAAGCATTAATGCATCCTAGCAGCAACACCAATGGCCAAAGGAGTTGCTGAACAGGACATTGTCAATGTTGGTATCGAGCAGATTCCTGAAATTTATCAGGGCAATAGAATTGAAGGAGTAGTTAGAGTACAATAACTTGTATGGTCACATCACTAAAACACCTCTTCACGACCATAATAATAACAAGAGGTGGTGTTGCCTGACGTTATGGAGGCAAGGAAATTCTGGATACATTTTTTTAACTCCGAACCTACTATTAAAGTCGGTGCAGTCTAGTAGGTAATGTGTTGACTCATTAGAAGTGAGGCCACGGGTGAAACTCCAGGTCAGACATCTTCAACAAAACGAAACCTGAACAAAAAATATTACTTCGGTGACTTCTTCTCAGTGACCAAAAAGTTAGAAAAAGGTCCGAGGCAACTAGACCTAATATTTTAATCGATTTATACGATCAATAATTTTAATATCCTTTCATTGGAGCCGATAAACACAGTGCTTTTAGAATTCTGGAAACCTTAAATACTTTATGAACTTGCCCAGATCCACTGTTAATACCCAGTCCTCTAAGTTCAGGCTACTATGTGCTAATGTATGCGTATATGTGTGACTTTTAAGGATGTTCTTATGCTTTATGGAATTCAATATAATCAATTAACCCAATGGTATGCAATATAAACAGTACAACAACAACAACAACAGCAACAGTAACAACAATAACATCAACAATACAATGCAAAACAATACATTGTAATGCTTACCGAAAGAATAACACACAACAAGTTCAATCATCCTCTATTCCATAGGCAAGCAGGCACAAATAGTTGTACTCTTACACGTCCGCATACACTTATTAAGACCTTAAAAGCATAACATGTGTGTGTGTGTGTGTGGTTGTGTGTGCTTGTTGGGGTATGTATTAGAGTTGGTGCTTGTCTTTCGAATTTCGAATGTCGTTATGAATTATTGCAAAAATAACAACAACAAAAGCAACAACAACAATAGTAAGGAGGGAAAAACAAACAATAATAAACTTAAACCAACATAAAGGACACAATCAAGAAACGACAAAAAAAAACCAAGCAAAAAAAAACGGAACACAAAGATAAACATACACACATACACATACACATACACACACACACACATGCCTTGTGCTTTTTTGCAGCAGCAAACCAAACAAAATTTCAAACAAATATTGCCGCTTCACCTCCTATTCCGGCTAACACAATTGGACAATTGCTACTGTTGCAGCTACAACAGCAACAGCTACAATAGCTATGACAAGTTTTTTCTCTCTCTCTCTCTCTCTTGCAACAATTATGAATGTTTTGTTGTTCTTTTTGCCGAGCTTCTTCGTTTTGTTGATTTCTATTTATTATTGTTTCCATTGTTATTATTTTTCTTCAAGATTTTGACCACACACATCCTGCAGCAGCATAGCTATGTATGTTGCTCATACAGCCTCATCAGCCCAGCCAGCCATTATGGATTCTGTTAATATTTATGGACACACTCTCATAGGAGAGATAAGCAAGGATAAGGAGTTTTAAGATTTATTTTATGAAATTATCATCAAATAGTTTGTATAGCTATACATACATAGACATTTTATGCCTCAGAGAGAGAAAGAGAGAGAGTGAGAGTGAGAAAGTAAGAGATTTAAGGGATAGTTTATCTATTGACTTTGTATTATAAAGTGTTCAATAGAAGAAGTTATTGCCGAATGCAGCAGCAGCAGCAGTAGCAGCATCAGGCGCAATACAATAACTTTTGTTAAGATTTATAATGACTTTCGCACTTGCAATTGTACACAAAGTGGTATGACATTAGTCCACATAATAAATCAAAAGAAATTAAGAAGAGTTATAAACGGAAAATAAAATAAATTTCAAATGTTTCAACGGCAAAAAAAATCTAGACAAAAAATAAATAAAGATTACATACACACATACATACATACATACATAATTGGCCATTACAACCCTTCAAGTCAGAAGGATTATGACGTAGCTTCTCACAACACTTAAGTTGTATTGTGCGTGTTAATTTCATACATGAGTGATGCAATTTACAGATTTTTTTGGAGAAACTTTTCATGGCAATTTTTTACTTACTCTCAGAGCATTTGCCAGAAATCTGCTGAGAAAAAGGCACCGTAGAAATATTTCTTTCATATTTCCTTGTGTTGCTAAAGATGTCTGACCTCGGGCTTGAACCGTGACCTCACGTCTAATAAGCCACATGGTATGTTTTTGAAAATATTATACGTAAGCCTTGATAAATACGGCAGTTAAGAGAAGAGAAAGTTCCTAAGCCTTATTAGGGCACAATTTTAATGACTTCATTCATGTTATCCAAAGGATGACCTAATCCTCGATTTCCTACCGATCTTCTCCTGAATCAGCAGGAAATTCTTCAGACAATCAAGTTGAACTCATTAAATTGCTGGCTTAAACAATAAGATAGACATGCTAGACCCTTATTTCTTAAATACCGATTATGAGTATTGATTCCTTGATCTGTACTGATTATTGCCAAGTTAGCTCCTCTACAAAGTTTCTGAAAATATAAATCGGCGGCTCCATGTTTAATCGGAAACTAGAGTGAGTTTGTGTATATTAGTCTAGGGTATTAGGGATAGATAAATGTCATGGATGTCCTCATGTCGATTCAATACACCAGATCCTTCGGCCAAGGCAGCTCCTGATCCGAATTCTATGAAAATATACACTGATGGCTCAAGTAAAAAAAAAGAAAGAATGGGGTGTGGTGTATACAAAGCGGTCTTGCGTAGCAGGCACTCTATATTACTGCAAGACCTTCTAGGTAAAAGGCATGGCTATCCTCATGTCAATTAAATGTCAGCTCATTAGCTTAATATTTCCTGAGTATATAGTGATGCAGTTGCCACAGTACAGTAGATAGTATGCTAGCTTATTAGATATGAGACCTCCCTTTGAATGTGAAAACGACGGCCGGGCATATATAGCGGTCTTGGGTACCAGAGACTCTAGATCACTGCATGGTCGTTTAGGTAAAGAGCATGGCTGTTCACATGGCGATTAAATGGCAGCTCGCTAACTTAATACTCCCTAAGTGTACATTGATGTAATCGCCGTCGTAGATAATGTAGATAGATAATGTGTTGCCTTAGACGTGAGACCTAGGTTCAAATACCAGTTCAGACATCTCTAACTAAACGAAATATGAAAAAATATTTTTTTGTCTACTTCCTCTCAGCAGATTTCTAGCAAAAACTTTCTCTGAGAGTAAATAAAACTTGATAAAAAAAAGTTTCTCAAAAATCTGTCATTCGGAGTCGGCTTTAAACTGTGGGTCCCCTCAGCTTATGTATAAAATTACTTGCAAGAGCTTAAACCTAGAAAAATATTTTCTTTTTTTTTCCACCATAATCTGTATGTTGTTGTTTAAATATTTTTCTTGAATTTCAATAATAAAAAAAAGAAAAGAATCTAATTATTATGATTATTACAACGAGTTTTAATATGCTTCATAAACACATATGGTGACAAGAACCATAGGCAGTCTCATTAGAATTCATACGAGCAACTACTACGATGCTAGCCAATAAATGGTGCAGAGGGGAGGGTTATAAAAGCAAATCTGCAATAAAATGCATAAACGAACGAACATAAAAATGCATTTAAAGTTTACAGAAGGACTACGAATAAAATCTCATGTTCACAATATAAGAACAACAGACGTTAACACGTTAGAAAAAAAAATAATATGCACGCACTCACACTGTTTACTTTTGAAAACAAAAATTTTCCACAATAAAACCCTCACACCAATCTAAGTAGTGTAAGGAAAATTAATTGAAATTTAAATTTTTTTTTTTGAGAAACACATCAGCAGTGATTGCGGCCTAATGGGAAACGGTGTAGTTCAGTTCAGTTTTAAATGCTTTTCTTATCACTTACTTTTATTGTTATGGTGTAACTTTAAAAACGAAAATAATCGTAATAATAAGCGTAACAATAATAAAAAGAAAATATTACGTCTAAAAGAAGAAGAAATACTCGGCTTAAACATTAAATATTATTGAACGCATGCATGGCACGAACAACAAACGTATCATCATAAAAATATGGTAAAAGGCAGTAGCAAAGCAAATGAAAATCTCAGTGTGGCAATGTGGTAAAATAAAATACGCAAAAATGTAAGCACCTTAGCCATAAAAGCTAATTAAGTGGTTAAAAGAAAACCGAAACAAAAAAAGAAATTGCGAATGGAAAATATGAAGTGAAATTAAATCATAAATGAAGAGATTTATAGCGACAGTGTTTTACTATTTCCCAACCTCACTCTATCTCTCTTTCTCTTGCTTCATTAGACTGCCATATCAAATGGAAAATAATTCATTTAAACAAGTCATCACTTATTTGTCCTTTTACGTTAGGAATTTATCTTAAAACATTCATGCATACAGACGTAATTGCATACAACCTAGCCTCTCACACTACTTATATTCTGTGTGTTAATTTTATGCATAAGTGGCGGCAGCTACATTGTGAAAACAATTCCAAGCGACAGATTGTTTGAGTGACTTTTTCATGACAATTTTATGTCTTTACTCTCAGAGTTTTTTTTTCCAAAAATCTGTTAAGAGTAAAAGGCGCCTAAGAAATATTCGTTTTGTTAGAGTTTTCTAGAGATTATTATAAAAACATTGGCCATTTTCTGACCTTAATTATGAAACATTTTGCAACCGCAATTTATTGTCAAAAAAAAAAAAAAACTGGACTTCTCTCCTGTTTACACTCATCCTAGCAGGCATAATGAAAGTAATCGCTACCACGAAGAGAAAAAAAAA
This sequence comes from Sarcophaga bullata, assembly GCA_005959815.1. Lineage (NCBI taxonomy): Eukaryota > Metazoa > Arthropoda > Insecta > Diptera > Sarcophagidae > Sarcophaga > Sarcophaga bullata. Next base: position 540,931 of record QOCX01000011.1, read on the forward strand.
CATGGAGACTGGTGGATTCACCTTCAAACAAAAACCATATGCAAGTAAAAATTATGATTAATGGCAGCTTGAGCATGACCTTTTATTAGAGAGCTCGGTGAAATATGTGAGTAATTGTGAGAAGTCCAAAAACCTATGTCTTCACACGACATTCTCTTCCTCCTCCTCTATTCCACAGCTCAAGCAGAAGTCATTTTCCGGAATGCCAATTTTTTTGCCATGTCTACCAAAACGACAGTGGTCCGTAATAATCTAAAAATTTTATGCAATGGATGACCATGCCCCTTACGTGTCCAACAGAGTCTAGCAATATCACACGTACCCTCGTGCTGCCAATGTGTCCTCTTCTGAATAATTTCTAAAGAAATCTGTTCATATTTCCTACTTAGACGATATTCAATTGGCCTACTGTTGCATAATTATAGGGTTTCCGCCTTTTAGTGAAAATACATTATGAATTGAGTTAATCGAAGAGAGCAAAAAAGCCTCTTAATTTATATTTAAACACGAAAGAAACATGATAATAAATTTTTGTCCATTTTTAGTCAATCGCAATGGTCATAAACGCTGGCTTAAGTGGGAACTCGTCCTTAAAGGAAGGTACGCCATTCAACCTAACCTAGTCTAGAACTTTAACAACTACCCCGCACAACCCTTTTATATATGCCTTCGTCAGCATTGAAGTTCGTGTCCAACTTGGCATTGAGGAATTTGTTGGTATATGTCTCCCAGAAAATCGGTCAGCACCATATGACCATATGATAACCGACTTTTTTGCCAAAAATTGAACATTATAAGCTGAATGGTATGTGGTTTTAACATAATTATGCTACGAGCCACACACACATTCGATTTTGGTTTTATTGTGTATGACGTTTCCATTGAAAGATATTGCATCACCAAGACCATGTTATTTGATGCAATTAGGGCCATAATTACAACTTCCCGGTAAAGTTAGGTTTAGTTAAAGGTAACTTTAGCTAAAGTAAACTTTAAAGTCACCTTTAACTTAATTTCGTTACTACAACTTAATGATAAAATAAAGTTAAGTTTTTCAAAAGTATGGCCGTACACGGCAATGTCGATAAAACTGCTCAATTGAACAAGTTTTTCTTAAACACAGTGGACACGACATGCTACGGGTTTTTTTTTTTTTAATTTAAAGTCGCCATATTAAAAATAATATACATGATATGACAAGTTCAAACAAACATAAACTTAACTTAAAAGTTACCGGCAGGATGATCCTCCGTTTAACTTAACACTCACTTCGACTTTATTGTCCACTTATAATAATGAAAAACAAATTTATCTGCCCGTTAAAATACTCCCTTTAGTTAATGGCAAGTTGTAATAATGGCCCTTAGACACTTTTTTTTGTGGTGCTATATTAAAGACCTTGTCTCCGCGTATATATTTGAAGCATTTTAAAGTCAAGTTAAGTCAAATTATTGGCTAGATATCATCTGAAAAGTTGATTGATTTGACTGCTGCAACCAATTCCGTAAAGATCATTGAAATGATATTATATTTACCAGATAGTGACAAGGTACAGGCATTAAAATGATATAAAAATTGCAACGAAGGTATAGTTTTATGAGCGTTCAAATTTATGTTTCAAATCGAGAAATGAATAACTCTTGATAGGAAAAATGTATTAGGAACTTAACACTCTCAAAGAGACATCAAATCATTTATAATGTTCAGAAAGAATCCAGCAAGAATCCATACATACATACATACGTACATACATAATTGGTCATTACAACATCTCAGTCAGGATTACAACCTAGTTTCTTACACCACTTATGTTGGGGGTGTTAATTTTAATTTAATTGAGTGACGGGCCTTACAGTTTAAAATCGACTCCGAATGAAAGATTTTTGAGAAACTTTTTCATGCCAATTTTTTATGTACCCTCAGAGTTTATGTCAGAAATCTACTAAGAGGAAGTCACCGCCGAGAAAATATTTTTTGATATTTTGCTTAAGAACTTTTCTATTATTTTTTCTTTTTTTTGTTTTGTTTTAAATGGAGTCCACCTTTCCCTACAGAACTTTTTTTCTAACAGTTTTTGTAAAAGTATAATGACCTAATGGCTGCATAGATTCCCATTATCCATCTGAAGTCGTGTGCATAGCAACTGCAACAATAGTTTTATGATTATACCAGCTTAATATAGAAGTATTACAACAAAACAAACTGTAATAATAGCAATTAAATTTAATCATTTAATCTTTATTAACAAAAAAAAAAAAAAAAAAACATATCATTCAGTAATAAAAGTAAAAATAAAAAATAAAAAAATAAATTTCATTGAGAGAGAAAAGAAAAAAAAACGCGATACAATATGAATTAATAACTAATTGCACATGCATTACAATTTTATTTTTCATTTATTTTTAAATTATTTTATTTATTATTTAATATACATTTCATTATACAAAATAAAAATAAAATAATATATAATGAAAAACCATATTTATTAAAAAAAAAAAAAAAAAAAAAATGAGGAAAAAAAATCAAATCAAATAAAATAAATGCTTCGATTAAAATTAATGATGAAATTCATTGGTGCTCCCACCGTACATTAAGTATGTTTCGAGAGGGCTGCTTCTCTGCACTTTCGTCTCAAAACAATTTCAATTTCTATACTGATATTCAAGAGCTTTGAAACACATACATACGTCCATAATTCCTCATTACAGCTCTTCAATCACGATTCAATTACAACCTAGCTACTCACAACACTTACTGTTGCGTGTGCTTAGTTTATAAATGAGAGGCGGAACATACAGTTTAAAATCCACTCCGTACTACAGACATTTTGAGATACTTTTTCATGGCAATTTTCAGAGTTTTTGCCAGAAATCTGCTGAGAGGAAGCCGTTGAAAGAAACCTATTAAGGCGGTTGTCCAGTTGTCAGTCCAACCAACAGAAGTTGGCGAACTGGAGCAGATAGTGTGTTGGCTTATTAGACGAGAGCTCGTAGTTTAAACACCACCGCAGACATTGCGAAAACTATTCATGGCATTTTTTTTTTATGTTCTTTAAGAGTTCTGTTGAGAGGAAATTACCGAGGAAATTTTTTTTCATATTTCGTTTGGATTGAACCGTGGTCGCATGTCTAATAAGTCAACACATTACCTACAAGGTTACGGTGACTTCAATTGAAGGCATAAAAGGCACTCCACAAAGGGCTAATTATGTTCTCTTCTAAAAATGTGATATTATCGCTGAATTATCGGTAACTTTGGCAAGTATCAGTGGGTATGGGCATTCCATCTGTTCCATACCATTCTTATTTTCCATACAATGTGTTGCATTTAAAGAAATACTAGAAGAGGTATAGAACCCATGATATCCATACAAACTAAGAAATCTAATGCAGGAAATGAAAGCGTAAATCAGAACAATCGGAAACGCCTACACGATGAGATCATTGCAGAATCTGGTTACGGATGAACTCCTGGTTAAACTGTATGCTTTGGTATAGACTACCAATGATATGCAGATAATGTAGTTCTTAATGGCTAAAAGGAGAAAACTTACTAAACGAAAAATATTCGTTTGCTGCTTAAGATAATATTACAGAAATTGAAATCGACTACGTATAAGAGATTTTTAAGAAATTTTCCATGGCAATTTTATTTACTTCCAGAATATTTCTTAATAAGAATTCAGCGATAAAAATTTTTATTTCATATTTCGCTTTGTTCTAGATATCTGAGCTGTGGTTTGAACCCTGGTCTTGCATTTAATATGCCAATATACTGCCTAATTTAACCTGAGGTTAATAAGCGGACTTTTGACTTTGGCACTGATCTCTCGAGCACAATGTGTTGATTCTACGACGAAAGGAATCAGTCACTAAGGACCAGTGACCTGTCAATACAGCTCAACAGAAAACAACTGCGTGCTATCATCAGCTGGGCAGATAATGGAGTGTACACTGCATCCAAGATTGTTGAAGAATAACGGGTGATTCTGAAGAAGAAATTTCATTGGTAACTATAGTGTGGATTTCTCGGCACTGGCGCTTAGTACTATACACAGGTGGGACTAAAGCTGAAACAACAATTAATTCAGACGTTTGATTGGTATTCTATCTTCAAGGCAAACGTATTGACGTACATATATACATAAGGCACTGAAAACTTTGGAATGTTAGAGGTATATAGAGCATACGATTTATGTTAAACCTTTTCACAGTTCATGTCATAGTGGGTAAAGCGGACCACAATCCCTTGGTATACACTAGTTGCCGCAAAATCAAAAACATATCTTATAGGGTGCCACACATTCCTCCTACATTTCTGCATTTCTTCATTCTTTTTTACTATTTTGATCAATAATTTCATATTTTTTTTTAATTTTTCTGTTTCTTTTTTTTTATCAATTTAAGGGCAAATATTAAAAGGTAAGTCAATACCAAAAAAAATACAAATATCAAATACTAATTTGCTGGCCAATTTTAACTCAAAACATAATTATTTACAATTGGCAACATTGGTTCAATACATATTCTACGAGAGTAAATGAAATTGTCATGAAAAGTTTGTCAAAAATTTGTTGTTCGCTCGCACCACTAATGAATAAAATTAATACACACGATATAGGTGGGATGTGAGAAGATAGGTTGTAATCCCAACTAAAAGGTTGTAACGACTAATTGAGTAAGTAAGTACATGTGATGTGAAGCCGCCGCGGTCTAGTGGGTAGTGTGTTGGCTTATTAGACGAAAGGCCAGAGTTCGAATCCCCGGTCAGACATCAAAAACGAAATATGAAAAAATATTTCTTCGGCGACTTCCTCTCAGCAGATTTCTGGCAAAAACTCTGAGAGTAAATAAAATTGCCATGCAAAGTTTCTCAAAAAAATCTGTCGTTCGGAGTCGACTTTAAACTGTAGGTCCCGCCACTCCTGTATAAAAATTAACACACACAACATAAGTGGTGCGAGAAGCTAGGCCGTAATCCTGACTGAAGGGTTGTAATGGCCAATTACGTACGTAAGTACATGTGATGGTTTTAAAACGTCTATATTTGGCTTTTGCCTTGGCTGAAATTCTAAAATTAAAGTTCGAATTGTTTCGCAGCTTAACTTTTGCAAAATTGGAAAATTTTCAATGATAAGCAAGCAGAGTTTGGATAGCTTGAAGGTAAGCCGCTGTAGTCTAATAATAAGTAATATGTGGGCATATTAGGCTTATTTGGCGTGAACCTATGGTTCAAACCTCATCTCAGACATCACGAACAAAGCGAATTTCAAAAAATATTTTTTCGGCGATTTCATCTCAAACGGATTTCTGACAAGAACTCTGAGAAATAATAAAAAAAATTGTCATGAAAAGTTTCTCAAAAAATCTGTCGTTCGGAATTGACTTTAAACTGTAGGTCCCAACCACTCATGTATAAAATTAACACACACACAACTTGATTGGTAGTGGTGAAGCTAAGTTGTAAACCTGACTCTGCAGTTAGGTTTATAATGATCGATTATGTATGTATGTATGTATGTATGTTTGTAATGGTTCGCTTGATTTACATGGAAGAATAATGTTTATTAGTCCCCTACACCCTAAAGACAATTGTTGCCAACAACAGCATAAACTTTGTTAACGATATCATGTGAAGCGCACTCTTATTAAAGAGCCCATTTGTTTATTTTTTCTTTCTCTCTTCTTTTCTGTTTAATACTTTAAATTTATTTTATTTAATTTCGATAGCTTTTAATATTTTTTCATTAATAATTTATTTATTTATTTTTTCTTGTTGTTGCTTTTGTTGTTGTTGTTGTTGCATTTAAAAGTTCATTAAATTGAAAACAGAATTTCATTATGAATTTCATTATGAATTTATGAAATTAATAACAAACAAACAAAAAAACCGCTCTTCAATTGCCAGATGATGATACAGAATCGCAGTTAAACAAACACGTACATGGAAGGCATGAAGACATGCATGGCATGCATTGGCATGGCATGGCATGCAGTGTGAACGTTTGTTTACGCTGTAAGTAAGTAAGTAACTAAGTGCACTGATTCACATACAGCGTGTGGCACGTTTACAAAGCCATCATTTACAAAAACAAAATAAAAAAATATTCGTAATGCAGAACTGAAGATGAAACCGGTACTGCCGCTGGTATGGGTACGTGTACGGGTACGGGTGCTGGCGCTATTGGTGGTGATGGTGATGGTGATGGCGGCGGTGGCAGTGGCAGTGGCAGTTTTTATGCAACATTAACTTTTGCAAGCTCTTTAATGATTTTAATTTTTGGGTAGTTGCACGTCCGTTCAACAAAAACGAAAACGAAAACGAAAAAAAAAAAAACTTAAAAACGCTGACATTGTTGTTATTGCTACCGGTGTTGTTGTACCTTAAACGTGATTAACACAAACTGCAGTAATTGTTGCAACAACAACACCGAACGGTAAAGAGGAAATAACAAAAATAATTTCATTTTCATCAGTTGCGCTTCTCTCTTTATTTTTTGTTTTTGTTATTCATTCGTATCTTCGTTAGTACGAATGCAACATCAGGCAGCCAATGCAACACGCGAATAAAATTGTTCAAAAGAATTTGTAGGGAAATTAAGAGATGAATGATGGATGGCATGTATGATTAACGATGATTGTGTGAAGTGTAGGAGTTTAATGACCAGCACGTTGTATGAGATACTGAAAAGTATAGAAAACGTTTGGTTACAGATTGTTGTACGAGGATATTAAGGAAGTTTTAAAGTTTTTTTTTCTTTAAAGTTTTTTTTTAAAGTTGCACCGTCTCGCAATATATTCGAAGTTAGGTTCAAGTGTCGAACGTATTAGAAGCATTTACTCAAAGCCATTCAACCAAAGTACACTGAAGCAACCAGCAGTCTCGAGAAGGTCAATTAGAATAACAACAGCCGAAATCTCAACACATGCAAGATCTCGTTTTAATAAATATCCTAAAGCCATGACAAAACATGCCTAATATAACCATATTCTCATACATATTGTCTCCGCAGAAAGAATAGAGCGTTCGCTATCATTTATATTGCCCAGCAATATAGGGTCGCTTCAGCAAAGGGTTCCACATCATTACACCTAATACAAGAACCCAATAGGTTTCCCTAGAACTATGTTTTAATTAACAAGAATTGGCAACCCTATCGTTCTAGAACCTTATACAGTAGACTAAGCACTTACTTAGATGGAAGAACTTGGTTAATGAAACTGAAACCAAAGCAAAGAAAAATGTAAAATCGAATAAGAACATGGAGAAAATGCTTTGTTATAGTCTTGCTTATTAAATTAATGAATTGGCCACTAACAATTCGATGAATGTGTATTTCAGACTGCCTTTACACAGCCTTTTAAACGCCTCTACTTAATGAAATATGATAACAAGGTGCTCAACAGTTCAAGCTCCACAACTATCCTTGTCTTGATGTATTGAAGTTGACATGCAACCACCACGTGGTCCCTTCTCAATACTAGCACACTCTAGATGGTATCTCATGCGTGTTAAGCAGTCCAATCCCCTGGGCTTTAAATTTTAATTATTTAAACGAGTTGGAACCCATCACGTAAAAAACGTATCTACTTTTCCAACAAAAAGTCGGAGATTGAATGAAATTGTCGACTTCAAATTGTCCCGCCACTCAAGAGTAAAATTAACACGCACAATATATGTGGCGTTAAGAAGCTAGGTTGTAATCCTGACTAAAGGATTGTACTAACCAATTAAGTAAGTAGTGATTCGATTTGACCCAACAACAACAACAGCTCAGCTTAAACGCACATGGTATGTCTCAATACTGCTGTTTTAGTGCCTCAAATTCTTCACTTCTGGCTTATTAGACGTGAGGCCGTGATTCAAACCCCCAATTCAGAAATCTCTAACAAAACGAAGTATGAAAAAAAATTTCTTCGTCAACTGCCTCTTAGCAACTTTCTGACAAAAACTCATTTTCTGTCAATCGAAGTCGATTTAAAACCGTATGCCCCAACACACCTAACATAATTGGTAGTGAAGTTTGTAAGCGTGACTGAAGAATTGTAATGGCCAATTATGTTTTTAAACGATGTAGTTCTTCTCAATCAAATGATATTTTATTGTCACGAAATCGTTACTTTTATTGCAAAACGTAGGACTAAAGAAATGTAAATAACAGATATTTACCCTACAAACTACCATGCAATTTAGCAAAGATACAAACCAACCATATACAACAAATATTTAAACTGTTAAGGAACTCAATACTATCAAATCGTATTCTAGTTAGGTATACAATTAGGTATGAAAATAATTATAAGACAACTATTTACTAAAGTTTAAAGAAAAAGTGAAGGTTTTATGGATTTAAGCAAGTTCTCGAACCCAAAGTTCCAGAAGTTGCAAACAAAGAAAACTAGTGGCCTAACTTAAAAAATTATTACAAATGTTTGCAAAGCTAAAATTTCTCGTTTGCTTTTAAACAAAGTCTGTTGTTTAACAAAATCTTTTACAAATTGCTGCTGATATTTGCAAAACACGTTGCCATTGGTTTGCATAGAAAAACAAGAAAAAAAAAAAAGAGAGAGAATTGGATTTGTGTTCTGGAAAGCTCCAAAAAAAAATATCATGTTTTTTCAAATGCTTACTTTAAAATTGAGCCTGTCGTTTAGGATACCCAACAATAATGGCTTCATTGGAGAAAAAAAAATCAAATGAAACGTAAAATCTATTCTAAAAAAAATCGAACAAAAAATAAAAGAACAATAATCAACTCAATTCAATGCAATACGATTCGCTTCGTTTCGATTCATTTCATTTCAATTGAAATCAATAACAAATGTTACATTTTCAACGATCAAACAAACAAACAAACATACAAACAAACATTTGCAAAATTTTCAATATTTCGTAACAATTTTTTTCTCCTTCTTTCTTATTTAATATTGCACTTCTTTAAACCCAAAAAAAAAAAAATAAACGTATTTACAGACCCTCGGATACACACATGCTTGAGCTTATAAAATTTGTATTCAAATCCATACGTATGTATATCGTGCATGAGTAAGAGAGTCAAATACAGTTTTTATTTGTCAGATGCAAATTGTGTCTTTGAATCTCGTTTCAAAAAGAAACTAAAAAAACATGATTTTACATGCACCTGAGACGTGAACTACCAATTTTCCCTCTTTTGGGGCTTATTTAAATAGAGTCGCCATAGTCTAGTAGGTAGAGAGCATGCTTATAAGGGTCGCGAGGCCATGTGTCCCATCCTTCTGTCAAAAGTTCTGATAAAATCACCATAAAATAAAACAAAATTTCTCAAATAATCCATCTGCAGTTCGGAGTCGATGTTAAACTATAGGCCCCGCCCGCTTTTGATGAATAACACACACAAGATGTGTGATGTGAGAAATTTGGTTGTAGTCCTGACTAACATACATAATTGGTCATTACAACCTTTCAGTTAGGACTGCAATCATTTTGTTGCGTGTGTAGTAGGCACCTACAGTTTAAAGTCCACTCCGAACGACTACTTGAAACTTTTCATGGCAATTTCATTTACCCTCAGAGGGTTTTTTGCCGGAAATCTGCTGAGAGGAAGTCGCCAAAGAAATATTTTTTTTTTCAAATTTCGTTTTATTGGAAATGTCTGTCCTGAGGTTTGAACTGCAGCCTCAATTCTAATAACCTACTAATACCTACTAGACTAGACTACGGGCGGCTCCAATCCTTATTATAGGACTGTAAAAACCAATTACGTAGGTAAGTAAGTAAACAGGAACACAAATAGTATTGTGTTGCATTCACTGCACTTGGCAGAAAAGTTCTGATGAGCCCATTGTGTAGACTAGACCTTGCATTACGTGACTACCTTTTATTTGAGCAAAGTTTGATGAACCCATCGTGAAACCTAGACCTTGCACCATCTGACTGGCCCTAAAACAACGTACTTAACAAGAATGCCAGGCGATGCTATTTCATGTGAAAGCTTAAGTCTTCGGGTGGTCCATCTATTGGTTTAAATTTGAAACGTCAACTATTTCAAATCTGGCAATACTTATGTCATTCTCTTTTGACACAAAACTCAGTCTATTATTCAAAGTAGTAAATCAATTTACGCTTAAGCAACGCTGGGACTTATTGGGCCAACAAGAGACTGACGACAAGACGAAATCGATTTTGAAAAAAAAACATCTCTTGGTGGAGGTACGTTAATAAGCAAAATCGCTGTATTTAGGACTCAGAACACACACACGTGATCATACAGAGTCAATTTATTAATTACGAGTGTGTGTTTAATGCCGCTTGTGTAGCAGAGGCATCATTGTGCCATGTTTCTTTGAAGATGAGGACGGTGTAACTATTGCCGTCAATGGAGACACCTATTGTACCATCACACATCTCATGCCGCAATCGATTTATTGTGTCAATTTGATAATGAACGTTTAATTAGCCGAAATGGCGATGTCAATTGGAAGTCAAGAAACTGTGACTTGACACCGTTGGACTATTATTTTCTGTTGTGTGTCGTCAAAGAAAAGTGTTATGCCGACAAACCAGAGACAATTGTGCACTTAAAGGCCAAAATTCGTGATGTCATTGCCAAGATACAACCCCCTTCCCCCCTCCCATGCACTATAAAAGTGTTTAAAAATTGGCCCGATTGATCATTCTCATTCTAAGATCAGTTGTGTTAGCAAAAATTAAAGAATGAACTGGAAGTGTTTCTTCTAATTAAATGGCATCTGCTGCAATAAGAAAAATTTCAGAACACTGTGGTTATCCGTAACAGAGCCTAATGATGCTTTGCATAATCAACGAACCGCAGCTGATTGCATACTTTCCTAGACTTTTCCAGAGAACATCTTAAGTGCTTAATGACCCGTGGAGTGGGACAGTAATAAATCGTTTTTTAAACATTCCTACACAAAATCTTCACTGTCAAACGTGTCTTTCTAATTCGATTTGAAATAAAAATCAAATTCTCGTTTTTCAATTGCAACAAATTACCATCTTCTCATCATTTCAAAATAAAAAGAAAACAAATGAAATGAGAAGAAAGGAAGAAAAAATTCTGTCGATTTGCAAGAATTTTTTGTGTAGCCCTGTAAATAGATTTGCTAAACTTCATCGGTAAATAAATGTATTCAATAGTTTTGACAACAACAACAACGCCAATAATGAAATAAAAAAATAAGAAAAAAAAATTTAAAATTGTTTTGCCTGCCTTAACATGTTCGTTAACGTAACCGTACGTATACGTACATATGTACGTAAACGTACGTCTATGTACGTATAAGAACTCGTGCTTAAGTGCTTGTCTTCTTGCTCGATAGAAGATATTCATTGAGAAACACAAATATTTTTGCACTTCTATGGAAACATTTCCTATGATTGTTTTTCCCATTTTCCTTTTGTTGTTATAGTTGTAGTTTTTGTTGTTGTTATTGCAAATTTTCTTCGATTTTCACTTACGATTTGTATCTTGCGAATTGCAATACTTGAAATCCATTTAAGCATTACAGAAGAAGAAGATGATGATGAATTCAAGAAAGAAAACAAATTCAAATAGAACTAGAAATGCACCTGAATACAACACGACACACGACAGACACATAGACACACCAATATACAGCATCTAGCAAAATATTTATTTGACTTACTCACTACGAAGTAATTTTACGAGAATTTTACTTGCAATTGCATTTGCAGCAAAATTCAAAACAATAAAATTCAGTAATAATAACAACAACAACACTAAGGATAACAACAACAACACTAAAATTAACAACATATCTTGGAGTTGTTATTGTTGTTGCTGTTGCTGCTGTTTTAGTACCTCGAAAATACCTGACGTAGAATTTTCATATGTAAAGTATGTATTCATATGTAAAGTATGTACGTGGATGTATAAAAGTGTGTGTGATGGTGGTAGCGTAGCATTATAACAATATTATCTATCAGATCTGGCAATACGTATTGAATGTCTGTATTTGTTTTCTATGCAAATTGTTGTTTATAATTCGAAATTTATGTAAATGCACGAATACACCAAGATACACATTCTTAAGGGTGCATATATCGTTCGCTGAAATCAAAAAAAGTTTAAAGGCACAACACAATGGCGTGAGAGTAAAGCTCATGATGTTCACTAGAACACTTTAAAATACCTGGGTTGGCCAAAATCTTTCCCTTTTCGTTTCGAAGACAGAACATTCTTGAAAGGGCTTGAAGCTTTTGTGCCTCTTTGTGGGAGGTGGAAGACACATCGGAAGGGTAGGTGGACATATACTCTCATGTCTCGTGCCAAAATGTTAATTACAAGTTCGCACAGCAAACTGAATTATTTCCTCACACATATCATATTCATTCACAACAATACCGATACCGATTAACGCTAGCAATTCGTTCTCTGTACCCAAAATGTTTGGGTGAACTGGAACCAGCAGAACACATAGCTCTCAAAAAAAAAAAACAACAATTTCACCGAAAAAAAGAAGGTTTTTGGTTGCAGATCATCTGTTAGAGACTTAATTACAGAGGTGAATCAATCGACTGACAAGGGATATGCTGGCTAACTGTTTGCCAGCATAATCAAGAGAGAATACAGAAAACGATCATTGTGGTAAGGTTTTAGCGTCAGATATCGGGATGAGTCTAGCGAATGAAAATCCTAAGATTTTCAACTGTTTATACTTCGTAAAAAATTTTTGCATAAATCGGGCTGAATTCGGTAATTTATTGACATCAACAGCGTCATGAGCATATCAAGGTTTTAGGCCCTACTTTGGCTTCTGACATGGCCTTCTACATATGAGGTGATTAGAGACCGTTAGCCTAAGACGAGACAGAAAATCATTCTTCAAATTCTCTGGAAATATACGCTGTCGCATCGAAATTGTTTGGCATATATTTAGGACTTGAAAATCACACACTGAGAGCAATCTGCAGGTTGATGTCTAGGCTATTCTCATGGCAACTACAAGCTGATATTTTAAAATTTATTGGAATATATTGTTACGAAAATGGAAATGGTGTAACTTCGTTTAACATTAAAATGTTAAACAAAAGCTACAAAAACAAAAACAACGGACTTGTTTGCCTGATTGACAAATAAAGATGAATAAAACAACAACATCAATACAACGAAAAAGGGATAAACACATAAACAGCAAACAACAACAACGCTGAAGGGACAAAAGTAAACAACCTACACTAACAACAAGCAAGCAAACATGTATGAATGTAAACATGTTGTTTACATTCATAGAAATCTCGTGAAGGCGAAGACTAGAACCTTCGCCTACGAGAACATTCATCAGACTGTTTACATCGTGATATAAAAAGCAAAGCAAAGCATGAAGGATCGGAGTAGAAGTTCAGTCAGTCTTGTGTGAAGATGAGTTACGTGTGAAGTAAACCAATCGTGGTTTGAAGATCTCCGTTACAAAGATCTACAGAACAATTGTGTGATAATTGTTATTGTTTATCGCAAAGGGCATAAACAAAGGAATAACAAATAAAGCAATTGTTGTTGTTAGAATCAATTGTGAATAGTGGCACACAAAAGTTGTGTGATTAATAAAGGATTTTATTAAAATTAAACACAAATTTATTTTTATTTTTATTTTATTTTAAACGTTTTTAAAAGGTAAAAACGTAACAATATTTAAAACTCGCATACCAAAGCCTTGTATAGACTACTTTAAGACTGTAGTGTCTTTCAAATAGAAGTCTAGGCTATTCTCATAGCGGCAACTTCTCATAGTTCTCTGGGCATAGTGTGATCTATACTTGTGGGCAGATCGAATAACTACTTCTGCGATCCGTGTATAGGGTTAACCAGTTGGCTACCCTGAAGTCGACTTACAAATAAATTCCCTCCTCGATTACGGATAAAATATTAGGCCTGCCCGAACACTAGGTTCCACCCTAGTATATAACTAATGCTAAATGACATGGGCTATATGGTCTTTTCTTATCGTTCCTTATCAATGTATTTCTCTCATAAGACGTGGTAACACAATGGATCTAATAAACAAGTCAAGGAGAAAGGCGCACGTGATTTATTTGCGGTGTCGTCGTCCAAAAAGAGTTTAATTTTAAAGCAAAAACCATGTAGCATAGAATAATTGCTTGACAACGAAATTGCAAGCAACTTAAGCCCAATTTTATTTCATCCTACGTAATGTAATATGGTTTGTAAACATTCTCTATTCCATATATTGACTACTATTTTAACCATATTACTTGGATAGATTTCTAGTCTCGGATATTGTACATGAAATAGCAATGTAAAGTACAGAGTATCGGAATAATTGAAATGCTTGAATGGCTTGTATCAGTCATTCTCTCTCTCCCGGTTATAAAATGTAAATCTACCAACACAATTCTCATGTAATAAATTGACAAATGAACGTACGTATGTACGTACATACATACGCATACGTTACATTCGATAATGATGTTGCTGATGTTCATGCTGATACTAATGTTGTTGCAATTTCTCGATAAATAGATAAATTGCAACGTTATTTGTTTATTTATTCGGGTTTCTTTCTATCTTCATTTCTTTTTTATACAAAATAGGAAATAATTTTTTTTATTGATATACAGTGGGTGGTAAAAAAAAATAGGATTAAAAAGGGATTTTGCTCAGCTATTAAGACGAGAATCAGTATCGCCCCGACTACATTAGTGGATTTTCAAATGGAAATTAATTGTCATTGCAACCGCTCACATTGCTTATGTTGAGTGCGTTAATTTTAGCTAAAAGTGTCGCGAGGCAAACCTTTCACGCCCACTACCACAGAACAACTACAGAAGCTTTCAATTTCACTCCCACAGCCTTCAGTTGAATATTCCTGATAGAAAGTCTTCATAAGAAACAGTTGTCAATTCCCTTTTAAAATACTACAGCTGTGTTTTGAACTTAGTACTCTTGTCTACTAACTTAATATACCACTCCCTAGACTACATTCTAAACTACATCCATCGCCATAGTGCATTATGCTTAACTACTTAAGCCTTTAGTCAACATTACAACACAGTTTCGCACACCAACCATGTTGTGTATGTTAATTTTATCCATGAGCAGTAGGATCTACAGTTTGAAGTGAACACGGAACGACCGATTTAAGAAATTTTTCATGGCAAGTTTATTTTACACTCAGAGTTTGTGCCAGAAAACTGCTGAGAGGATATGTTTGAGACGTCTGAGCTGAGCTGGTTTGAACCATGGGTTTTCGTCTTATAAGCCAAAATACTACTTACTAGACTACGGCGGTTTCAAGATGACCGATAACTTGAGACAATTCCTGACAGGACATGATGGTTGAATTAGGTATCGAAATCGCTGTGGCTACAAAACCTTATCAAGATATTCTCAGTGCTTAAATTAAGACAAAACTAGGGAATATATTTCGTTGAAATGCCCAAGATTTGAAAGACATTGACCGTCCGAATCGGACGGTAAACAATGCAGTGAAAATGAAGCAACTATTCTAGAAGAACTTGGTCGCGGTGGAGGGGTTAATTGAAGCAATGAACTAAACGCTGCAAATATCAGAGGGTGCCCTCATGGCACGTTACGTAGTTGGTAGTATGTTAGACGTGAGGGTACGGTTCAAACCCCAGCTCATACATACATGCAACAAAACGAAATATGAAGAAAATATTTCTTCGATAACTTCCAAGAGAGAGTAAATAAAATTGCCGTGAAAAGCTTCTCAAAATATCTGTCGTTCGGAGTCGATTTAAAACTGTAAGTGGAGTAAGAATCTAAGTCGTAAACCTGAATGAAGGGTTGCAATGACCAATTATGTATGTAATGATAGAGAATTCCGTGGATATGGCCTCGGTTTCCAATATAAAAAAACAAGTTGGCACCATAATTTTTTAAAGGCCGGCAATGCCGTCTTAAGATTTCTACTTATCACACCTCTGAAAGGAAAGTCCTGGTATAACGTTGTATTATCTAGAATAATAAGTTCTCAGAGAAACTTCTTAGCATTTTAAACATGTTTTGCTCTTTCATTTCCATATTTGAAGTGCTAAACTGAAACATCTGTTTTTGAAATGCCTTTACATTTTCAAAGGCACAACATCGAACAGTGATTTAGCGTTCGACGAGCTTGTTCTTTTTTTTTCACTGAAAATCTACAGAACTCATCTTCAGTAAACTGTTTACAGCAACGATACTGCATGAATAATTTTTTACTCCTTTTTCTGAATGCATTACAGTATCATGCAACAATATTCACACTATCAGTGCAAGTGTACTTTCAAAATAATATAAGAAAAGTGTTCTCCATTATAAAAACAAAAAAATAAAACAACACATAAAGACTTAAAGCCTTTAAAGACTTTTAATAAAATAAATAAATAAATTTCTGTTTAAATATTTTAAATTTGTGTTGCGTTTAAATTAAAAGCAAATTTTTTCTAAACTTTTGCCTTTCAAGCCACATTTATCTTCAAATTTAAATCACTTTTTGCCACAGATGTCTTTATATTCGCCACAAAATTATTTGAAATTCCAATGGCATATAATTTCTCCCAAATAATATGATTTGGTCTTAAACACAAATCCATTTCGAACAGATACTGTGTTTGTGGATACGTTTTTGTATGAGAATGTGTTCGTTCTAGTGTTGTTGTCATATTCCCCAGCACGCCGTAAACAAACTCCCACATTAAGCATAAAATGCAAAATTATACACTTCAAAAGATAAAAGTTGAAGACATAAATCGAATACATATGGACTCATGGACCCAACGCGCACATACACAGACAACAACAGCATCATGTTTGGGGGAAAAAAAACAAGAAACACAGTGATGTTAAAGCGCAGGTCAGTGGTAAGAATACTCAGAAAAAATGTAAAAAGAATAAAGGTTTTAAGCTTTATAAAGCTAGAGATACAAATTTAAAAACGAAAAGGCATGAAAATATACAAGAACGCATGTTGACGCATGTTGACGCATGCTAACGCAGGTTGACGCATGTAGATTTTTTTATTAAACAAAAGTATACAGGTTTAGCTTACTGAAAATAAGAGAGTATATTATATTAATCTCTTATATTTTATCTCTTTTTTCCAATATATCTCATAAGTTTTGCTCTCTCTCTCTCTCTGTCTCTCTTTAGTTTTGTTAATGCTTTAAAAGAGTTTTAGTTGGAATTTTTGTGTAGAATTTTATCTCTGTATTGTCTGCGTTTGTTTACTTCAAGCATTTGTTTTTTTTTTTTGCGTTAGTATACTTTAGTATATTAGAGAGTGTGCTTGAGTGCCTCTCTTCTTAATGTTCGAAATGCAACATTGAAATTGGAATCCATTTAGACTGATAAATAAAATTTCTATTTCCATTTCATTTTCTTTTTTTGTTTGTTTGTTTTTTCTCTTTTTGTAATCCAATTCTATTACAAACACTATACACAAACACTTGTGTTTCCATATATTTTTTTTTGTTTCTGTCTTGTTGTTGCTTTAAAAGTTTTCAACTGTCTCTGCTCGTTATAGAGAGATAGGAGTCTGATTACAATTGCCCACTCAGTCTGTATCTGTATCAGTTTATTTTGGCCCAACAAGCCAAGTATATGAATTTTTAGCTGAAATACTTGTTTATGAATATGAAAAAAACAAACAGAATTAAAGCGACAAGCGATGATTACACCACCAATGAGGTGTACATTAATTTTTTTAAAGTCGATTCCAAATAACATATTTTTGAAATACTTTTCATGGCAATTTTAATTACCTTCAGAGAGTTTTTGCCACGTATCAGCTGAGAGGAAGTCGCCGACGAAATATTTTTTCATATTTTCCTTGTTGGAGATATCGAACCTGGGAACGTGGCCTCACGTCTAATAAGCCAATACACTACCTACAAGCCTACGGCGACATCCAGCACTCAGTGTCTGAAAACTTGACTCGAAATTAAAATAATACTGTCTGACCACGGACTTAACTGGCAAAATAGGGGAAGTAGGTCACCATTTGTTGGACTCTAGGTCATGGAAGAATGTATGACAAAAAGAAGACAAATGACCATACTAAGCGGGGAGCTTTTCAGCCATTGGTGGAACCAGAAACTTTTTATGGCGTAAAAAAAGTAGTTTGTACGAGTATACTCAGCAAAAGGACAGTAAAAGAAAGGCAGATAATTTTCTCTAGGCAAACGAATTTGAGAAAATCTTAAATTTCCCAAATAATTGCAGTCAGACTACCCACGAATATATTACCCTTCTGAACGAGCATTGAAGGCTCAAACACTCTTGTTAATAATGAGAATCTATTCGATTCCAATACATGTATTCTTAGATTAGGAGAATGAATCGCTCAAACATATACTTCATGGCTATGCGTCGTTGCTGCATTTCACAAGCAGACATACTGTCGTATGCCTATTGACATATAGAATTGAACGAGCCAATACATAAAATCATTTGGTGGCAGTTTCTTTTTACCAAAAATTCAATTCGCCTTGAGATACTCACTCTTTTGACTTCTGTTTAGTCTCGGAAGTGTTTTAGTGAAACCATGCTTTCAATGCGTTACTGAAAGCAGGTAAAATCTTAATCATATTATGGTTGAACAACAACAAACAGATCTAAAATCATTGGCACTTAACTTCCAGAAATTCAATAAACACTCACTTCGATATTACTGAGCTATGTGAGCCACCAATGACTTCCACAATAATTGCGCACATTTTCAAGCCTCAAAAGGCCAACAGCATATCGTAATTTTTATTTCAATTTCAAGAGTAGAAACTTCAACTGGTCGTTCAAAAGATTTGGCATCATCCGTAATTCCATGGCCAGGAAGGAGGAAGTTCGGCAAATCATTGGAATTTATGGTCCAGAATTTTTTTTAGTTCTTCTCAAGCTTAACTTAGGTTTCAGTGATACGAAATTCATCAAGCGACGCAGTTGGTTAAGAATTTTAACGGGATTCAACTGATAGAAGCCACGAACACGAACAGTGTCACAAACAGTGTTACCTATGCCGACAAGAGATGGAATTCAAAAAAGTCAAGAAGTTTTTGAACCGCTCTTATGCTCCTATGAGTTTTTATTTTCACGTTTTGATTCTTAGATTTGCAATGAGAGGACTTTAGATAGATAGATAGATAGATAGATGAAGTCGCCGTAGTCTAGTAGATAGTGTGTTGGCTTATTAGACGAAAGGCCAGGGTTCGAGTCCCCGGTCAGACATCAAAAACGAAAAAATATTTCTTCGGCGGCTTCCTCTCATCAGATTTCTGGCAAAAACTTTGAGAGTAAATAAAATTGCCATGAAAAGTTACTCAAAAAAATCTGTTGTTCGGAGTCGACTTTATGTATAAAATTAACACACACAATATAAGTGGTGTGAGAAGCTAGGCCGTAATCCTGACTGAAGGATTGTAATGGCCAATTATGTTATGTTATATTATTTAGAAAGTAAGAACTTCAATAGCCTACACTTAACGGAT
Source organism: Sarcophaga bullata (assembly GCA_005959815.1). Lineage (NCBI taxonomy): Eukaryota > Metazoa > Arthropoda > Insecta > Diptera > Sarcophagidae > Sarcophaga > Sarcophaga bullata. The sequence goes on from QOCX01000011.1 coordinate 560,395, forward strand.
CGATCTAGGCATTTAGTTTCAATAGCAGCATTAAATGAATCTCTGCTGATCTTTGTGGCAGGATTCTGCTTTTGATTCTTTTAAAACTAGCCTCTGGTCCATTGCCCTACAAATATTTTTCAAAACTTTTGCTCAGTGGAAGATTTTATATATTAAATGCCTATAACTTCCGAAAAAAAAAAAAAAAAAAAAAAAAAAAAAAATGCTTGTTTTCCTTGCTTACTTTTCCTTGAAAAGCCACTCGGAAATTATCTTTAAAAAAATCTATAAAAAAAAAATTGTTGCACTTGTATGTTGCATGCCACTTTTATAAAACAACGCACTCATGCTCATAAATAAACATTGAAAAATCAAAATGTTAGAAGAACACAAAAATTCACTCAAAACATGTATGACTTGTAAGAAGCCGGGGGAAAAAAAGGGCACTCAATACTCCCAAAGATGCTGTTGTGGCAATACGAACACTACAACCACATGCTTCCAGTGTGGCACTATACATATCGTTTACATCTCTTCAATATTCTGGAGATGGGATTTTTTCATTACATTTTTTTCTTTTTTTTTTTCATCAGCCTAAAACAATAGTTTGCTGTGGAAGGGTGTCTGCTCATAAATAAAAATAAAATGTGATGGAAACAATAACAACAACAATGAAATAATGACTCACAAATACAATTTATTTAAAGTGCTTTTTAGTGAGTGTCTCTAAATGTTTTTATTATTATTGTTCGTATTGTTGTTTTTGTTTTTTGTGTTTTCTTTGTTAGTATTGTTGTGGCACCATAATCCTCATTATGATCATTGTGTGTTTGGACGACGGCATCGACAACATTCTCAACATCATTATCATCGTGTCATTATAATCATACACACCATTTAACTGCAACTTCATTATTATCATTGTCTTTGATGATTATTATTATTATTGTTGTTGTTATTGTTTTGATTATTGTTACGCTTGTCATTATTATCATTTAAAAGTCTTGTTATTATGTCTGTTCGTGTTGCTGTTGCTTATGCTGCTCGTGCATCTGCTATATTTAGCACAGACCCCAATAATGGGGTCTCTGAAGATGCTTCTTAATGATAACAAAAGCAAGCTGGCTTGTGTTTCATCTTTAGTTAAAGCTGATGCAAGAAAATTAAGTCATTATAAGAGCATTCTAAGAACAAACCAGAGAGAGAGAGAGAAACTAAAAGAATGAGAGAATGCGAGAAAGAAAGGGATTTTGTTTTGTTTTCATGTTTCAACATGGGCACAGTAACAGTAGTATTTTCAAGGTACTCTACACTTTAATCCAGCAATGGAGTAACAAGTTCAGAGTCGTCACCCTAAAAGACAGCCGGAATAAAGTGCTCCGAGCATAAAACTTATGCTGTCGCCGTAGTCTAGTAGGTAGTGTTTTGGCTTATCAGATGTGAGACCCCACGGTTCAAACTTCAGAAAAGTGAAAAATCGTCAGATTTCTGTGGAATGGAACATGGAATAAAATTTCCATCTTCCGCTTCTCCTACTTCATCTTCCTTCTTCTTCATCTCCTTCTTAGTGTTCTCCTTCTGCTTTTTCTTAGCGCATTTGCATTAGCAAAGTTTTGCCAGTTAGGCAAGTAATTGAGCTGCAGTATAAAGTTTTAGAATGACAGAGTTGCCAAATGACATTTTATCGATACAAAAATTTCTATAGCAATTGTTTGGATTCTTGTATTAGTTGTAGTAGTAAGACGTTTGCTAGTCGAGTCCTAGTCCTTTTCATAAAGCTCAACTGCCTGATCTTCCTCTAGGTCAGGAATATCCTGAGCTAATTATTTAGAAGAAAATCATAGTCGGTGAGAGCTACAGTCTCGGAATTCTTAAAATACGGATAAGCAACTTTTGTATTAATAATGAAAATCTGTTAAGCAAAAGATCCGTGAGGGTTACCATGGTCTCATTCGAATGACATTAAAAATTGCATTTAATAAGGCTGAATAAGGAAATATTGAATGGAAAGCCAGGTCCGAACAAGCAGGGAAGAAGAAGAAGTTCATTTAAAGCTCTCTCTCTCTCTCTCTCTCTCTCTCTCTCTCTCTCTCATTCGCTCCATCTAATTATAAGCACTTATCTAATTTCTGTCATGTTATCCCAGCTTTATGCCATAAAACCAAGAAGAAATAAACAACAAATTAAGCCTCATTTACTTAAAGCATATAAAACACGTTTGACTTGGATTTGAAATCAAATACCCGGTAATTAATTCAAGCAACGGAGAACACAACACACAGGCTGAAAACACTGCTAAAGAATAAGAACATAAACAACGACAACAACAAGTTATTTTTTTTTCCTTTTAATTACTTTATTCTCCATCTAACTGGCCTGGTCTGGCTTGATGTTAGTTAAGGGGACACCATAAAATGGCCACACTAATTTAATTAGTCATTCCGTAGACTGTCTGCCGTTAATCATAATAAGCGCCATGAAAGAAAAAAAATACAAATTTTAACTGCCACTACGACATGGCAAGCAAGCAACAAAAGCTGCAAGCAATCCTTGGAGAAAAAAAAAGAAACCGTGCACTACAGTGTTGGGTAAGAAAAGAGCACAAAGTTATTTAAATTCTTTTATTCTGAAACATCGGATCCTTGATTCTTTATCCATTTATACTGTAAAAATGCTTATGTTCTGCACATTTCATTCAAACAAATATGCCAACAGTGCTGTTTAAGTGATCTCAATTGTTGTTATGTATTTTAACCTTCTGGTAATATAAACAACAGAGAATATAAGATCTATTTAATGCTATAAAATCGTCTGTAGACTTGTGGTACCAAATGAAAACATTAATTAATAGAAAAACCAACAACAATAAAAAACAAAATGAAAATGAAAGACAGAAAAATTATCCATGAAATATAGACAGCATGTGCTGTGACGATTTTAATCGATTGCTGTGTTCATATAGAAACATTCCATGCAATACTCCATACGATACTCAAGTTTATCGATCATAAAATTAATGAAAAAAAAAAAAAAATGTAAGAAAACTAACTGTGGTGTCAGTCACACTGCTGGAGGCAATAATTTATGAAAATTTCATTAGAATACGTAGGTTGTTTATCACTTAAACCTGTCTTATGTCTTTGAAACTGTAGAGTTAGTTAAATGGAGAAATATGGAATTATGAGTTGATTTTTCCATGCTCAAGCATTTCAGTTGTCAATTAGCAAGTGCTTATAGTTTTAGTAAATAGGCCTGCATTCACAAAAAAATTTATGGCGCCATTTCATTCAAAAAATTCTTTTGGAGGCTTATAGGAAAATTTGTTAGAGAAAATTAGCCCTCTTGTAAGCTTCCTACTTATTTCTTGGCACTTGACTTCTTGTAGAGAAATCAGGCCTATATCTTCTGCCCTGTTCAGCAGTCACATGTATTTCAGATAGAGCCTTAAACATTCAACGGCAAAAAAAAATTTTGTGAAGCAGTGCACGGTCTAGAATTTTTTTGAAAACAGTTTCTAATAGATCTTGCAGCATGTAATCGAGCCTTATTTCATATATTCCACGCATTCTTTAACTTAAGCTGGCTCCAAATAATTTTATTTTTTTCTTTTCATTCCTTTAAGGAACATAGTGTTGTCACAAGATGTCGTTGTCAACTTTTTATTATTTCTTTGCCTTGTCTTGTTTCAGTATAATTACCTACTTACTTACTTAATTGGCCATTACAACCCTTTAGTCGAGATTACAACCTAACTTCTCCCATCCAGTTATATTCAGTGTGTTAATTTTATCCCTGAACGGCAGAACATACAGTTCATCATCAACTCCGAACTACACCCACGATTTTTGAACAACTTTTCATGGCCATTTTATTTATTTTCAGATTTTTTTCCCAGATGATTAAGAAAGAAGCTCGTTTTATTCGAGCTGTCTGAACTAGGACTTAAACCAAGTGTTCAAGTCTGCTACAGTAGACAGCTGGAAATAGTTGATTAAGTTGTCGCAGTCTAGTAGAAAGTGTCGTGGCTTATTAGGGAAAAGCCCGTGGTTCTAACCCTAGCTGAGGCTTCTCAAACAAAACGACTTTATCTCAGCCGACTTCTAGCAAAAACTCTGAGAGTAAATAGAATTGCCATGAAAAGTTTCTCAAAAATCTGTCATTTGGAGTCCATGTAAGTCCTATCACTCGTAAATAAAATTAATACGCATAACTCGGGTTTTGTGAGAAACAAGGTTGTAATCTTGACTAAAGGATTATAATGAAGGAGGAAGTTCTTTTATCAGCATATGTACAGAATTATTTACTTGCTTATAGTAGACAATAGGTGGCAACCCTATCATCCTGGAAACTTCTCCAAAACAAATAATAAGAATATGAAGTAAATACTTTGCGATAGACTTTTTAACCTTAAAAAAAAGGAAGATGAAATATAATACACAGATTGAGGTGATGTGGAGTAGGATTAATGTGTTTGAGAAAGATTTCCAAAATATTGTCTTCTAATTTATGTATCAACGCCCATTAATTAAAGTCTTTTAAATATTTATCACACACAGAAAATTATTAATGTTCACAAACAATAGCAACGACAACGACAACAACAATAAAACAAATTTAATGAATTTAAAAAAATTCTCAAACACACCCAAAATAATACGAAAAACCAACAAAAAAAAAATACCAACACACACGCAGCAAACAAAAATTTAAACGAAAAAACCGAGCAGAATAAATAAACCACGGCACTAACACACAGAAACCAAAAGAAAAAGTGGACAATATTTCATATGCAGTGGAAGTGGAAGAAAGAAAGAGAAAGAGAGAGAGAGAGAGAGTATATTAGAATATGTATGTATGTGTGTGAGTGTATGTAAAAAAATTAATAATAAATCACCGCTTGTTTATCAATTAAATACCAACCAAAAATTGCCGATTTTTTATGGCTTTCTCCTACGATTTTTTTTCTCATTTTTCAACAAATAAAATGGTAGAGAATAATAAAAGAACAAACAATAATAAATAATAACAAAAACAAAAAAGAAAATTACAAAATTCCATATAATAAATCTCAAGTGAAACAACAACAACAACAACACCAACAACACCAACAAATATAAAAAGGAATAAATTTTAAAAATATTGCCATCGAGCATTCAGTAGAAACTGAAATAAATTTTGTTTTGTAGGGAGTAAATGACAGAAACGACCAAAACAAAACTGTGGGAAATAAGATTCCAGCAAATGTTGATAGCAAGATAAAGGCTCCCACTCTCTCTCTCACACACACCGTGTATCTCTTCCACTCTCACAGGACTAAAATATGAGACCATGATGTAAAATCAATACTGACCTTATCAGCAACAAACCAAATGTTATTTCCATAGCAGGCTTTAGATCTATGGATACAAACAGTGGAAAACGAACAAAATTTTTCAAACGAAAAAAAACAAAAGAAATAAAAACAGCAACAAAAACAACAACCACGGTCTACAGCAACAGCTGTATACATTGCAGCAGCAAATCAAATAAGAATTGACTTTAAACAAGCAGCCAAAGTCATCAATCTAAGCCACAACAAATACAATTAAAGCCCAGATGCCTGGCTGTATATGAATGGAGAGAAAGCTATGGTTGAATGGCAATACAATTTTGTGCTAAATTTAATATGCCGTTGCGCATACTTTTAATTGCAAGTGTAAATAATTTTCTGTCACAGACTGTAAGACTCCCTATACTGCATACAGCTGAGGAATGATTAATTTAAAGACCCCATAGAGAAAATTCTTTGGTTGCCACTCCTAAAGAATATGTAACACGAAGCGAAATTTGTTCATAAGGCTTTGCATTTTTTCTATATAGTTGTCTGATCAATTGTTGGTATCCAATTCGCTTATTCACTGCTCAATTCTGATGCCACATTTCGTTGAAAGCGTCTAGTCTTCGTTCAGAGGGAGTTTTGATTCGATTTACATATTTTGCAGTTGTTGCCAGAAAAAATACTCTGCCTTTGAAAATTTCGAATTTTGTATTAGTGAAGTACAAGATAAACTTTCGTAAAGATATTGCACGACAGGATAATATCAATAGCGAACATCATAGGAAGGTGTAAGGCAGCGCCAATTTTTGAGAAGAATAATTGGACGAAATGAGCAGAATTCCCGAATTTTACAACAATAACAATCATTTACTTGTTCATAGAGGACGCTGTTTTCATGTAATGATAAATGGCAACCCCATCATCCTAGAAACTGTTTAAATATACCAAATACTTGCTAATCTAGTAAGAGTTGTTGAATGAAAAGTAAACAAGAAAAGGAAATAACAAGAAGATGATGAAGAGATTCCTTAAAGGAATGAAAATGGAATTAAACACCGGAGAATTCAAAAAAGATTTCATCTTGGAGGACTATAATTCTCTTCTAACCAATCTCATAAATCCCCCGTTTTCATTATCATACTAAGGATAATGTTAACAACAAATAGCATAAGATTATGAGGCAACTTCAACTCTAGAAAAAGTTTAGAGCTCCACTAGAAAAGCTTCTCAGCACTATACGGTTGAGTTGTTTCCAGGCAACGACCGTAAGCTCCATTAAATTAGAGCTGTAATTGAAAAACGAATTTATCTAGATAAATGAGAACTTCTACAATTTCAATATTCCCTACTTACTTACTTAATTGGTCATTATAGTTCTTTAGTCTTTTAGTGTGACTTTTCACACCACTTAAGTTGTAAGTGTTAAGTTTTGTACACGAGTGACAGGACAACAGTTTAAAATCGACTCCGAACGACAGATTTTTAAGAAACTTTTCATTGCAACTTCATTTGCATTCAGAGTTTTTGCCAGAAGTCTGCTAAAACGAAGTGACGAAGAATTATTTTTATGTATCGTTGTGTTAATGACTGAGCCGGGTTTTAAACACCGAAAAATACAGAATATATCAACATCTGTCACCAAATCCAACTTTGATTCATTAGTCAAACGGGCTTTAAGTATTCTTTAAAAACTTCAGCTTGACATTTTCAAATTTCAGTCGCTTAACTATCGAAATTTTGTTCTCCTGTGTAGGGAACAGTAGTTCCAACAGTTAGGCGTAAATATTATTGAAAATTTCAACAGAAGATTACTCAATATAGGTGTTTATACTTGAGACTTACGACAGCTATCTGTTATCAGTGACAAATTAAAGAGTCTTGAGTAACATAATTAACAAACGTAAGCAATTGTCTTAATGGTGCTATTTATTAGCGCCTTTTCAAATGAATACAATCACTTTCCCTAAAGAAAGATTCATTAAAAATCGAAGCAAAAATTTCCTTCAAGCCATAAACAATTACAAAACTTGCATTTCAGTTACTTTCATAATAGTACCAATGGTTAATTATACAATTAATTGATGTTAAAAATATCATTTAATTAACATTTATTTTTTTTTTTTTACATTTCAAAAAATTAAACTTTTAATGACTATACAACTTCAGGGTAAAATTTCCTACTGGCCTCAAGGCAGGCAAATAAATGCATACAAACACTAACAAAAATACATTGAAGTAAACAATAAGAGCGAAAAAATACGGTATATTTCGAACAATATTTCTCTATATTCTCTATACACATACGCACACACAGCAAACAGCTAACAATATTAGTGTTTATTGTACAATCGATAACTTCAAATCATCAATCAATATTTGATGAATCGTTTTCAACTCGTTTGTTTTCCTTTCTTTGAAATGACTTGTGTGTTTAAATGCTGCACGTGTGTGTGTGTGTGTGTGTGTGCGCATGAGACAACGCAAAAAAACGAAATAAATCGTGAAAATAAATATTGAAAGAAACCCGAAAACAAACGATCAGGGTTTCTGGAGAAATGTAAAACCTTTTAATTGTTTACATTCTTTGTATTTGTGTGTAAGCATTTGTTATTGTTTTCTTATTAGTATTTACATTTGTGCTCATGCAATATTTGTTGTAGTTGTTGTTTGTTATTTTTTTTGATTTTTTTTGTTAGTTTCTCTTGAAATGTGAGCTGATGATAGTAAACCGAGAAGAAGTTTGTTTATGTTATTTCAACATTGAAGTTTGCTTTCTCAGAAAAAACACAAGACAACTCAAATTAATGAAAAAACAAAAAAAGCAGCAAAAACAAAACAAAAACAATTTATAGAGAATAAGATACTAAAATACAAATGAGTAAACGAATAATTGAGTGATACAACCAGAAATTGAGTGTAATTTCCATGCTCATTAACTATCTAAAGCACTCATACACACACACACATTAAATATTGTTTACAAACATTAGCACACCAATACAATGATAACAATGTTTTGTTTTTATTTTTATTTTGTTTTTGATTTTTGGTTTTTCAACACAAATACCGGTCTCTGGAAATAAAAACAACAGCAATTTATACATACACACATACGTATTGTATTGGTATGGTATGGCATGGTATGGTTGTTTTTATTTTATTTTTAAATGTGTGTATGAGTGTATGAGATTTGAGATTTGTTTCCATATTTTTTTTTTTTTTTTTTTTTTTGGGGAGATAATCAACAACAAAAGGCAGACAATAAGAAAAAGATTTTAGTGCGACTTTAGCATGCCACATGAACAATTCAGCGTTTATTTATAACCAGTAAACGATAAAAAACGGTGTTGTGTTGTGTTTGCAAACGAAAATTAAAAGAAAAACTTTGTAAAAAAAAATTAAAAAAAAATCCTTTCAAGCAAATATTTAAAGAAATTAAAATAAAAATCCTTACAAAAAAAAAAAAAATAAATAATAAAACCAACAGAAGAAGAAGAAAAAGAAAAAAACGGTAAAAAGAAAAAGAAACCATCATTGTTTTGTAAACAGTTTCCGTTAGACGTTTGTAAAAGCATTTCTCTCTATCATTTCAAAGTGTACGAGTGTAGAGTTTTCTAAAGAGTGTAGAGTTTCTCAGTGTATTTTCTCTAACTATTTACGCGTTTTCAGTGATATCCTTGAAAATTCATAAGAAGGATACCTGCGCAGTTCAACGCATATATTTTTTAAAACGCTATATCAAGTGAGTAAATAAATATTCTATGTTTGTGTGTGTTCTTTTTGTTGATTAATTTATTCTTATTTAAATTCATAATAAAAATATAATAAATGAGTGTGTATAAATTGCAAAAAAAAAAAGCTGCAAGAGCACCATATTCGTCATTTAAAATAAACAGAATAATTTCGAACATCTGGAATATATTTCAGAGAGACTGTATGTCATAAGCAAAAGAGGATATTGAAAAATAAGAAAAATCTCTTGAAAAATGGCATCTGATAAGAATGGAAAAATTTAAAGAAATTGGAAGAAAAAGAGTTTTCAAATTGGATAATATTTCTTACGTTAAATCAAACTCGTAAAGGAATAAATTTTTGAAATAAGTTTTGTCTTCATGAAGGTTTTGAAATAAATGCGTAGAGGATTTTATAAGCATTCAAAATGTAAATAACAATGCTTATAATCGTTGTAAATCAAATACTTGCGAAGAGGCCCAGTAAAAAATTTTCGAATTTAGCATGTTCATCACAGTAACCAAAAGTGCTGTTCATAGAAAATTCTAAGAAACTAATAAGGGAGCACATGAATAACTTTTAAATTGTATTAGAAATTCATTCATACATACTTTCACTATTAGCCACTACAGTATTAGTAGTTAGAATTACAAGGATACCATTGTCTAGTAAATAGTGTGTTGGCTTATCAGACAAAGTCTCACATCGGGCAAGTAGAAAAAAATTTAGAAAAAAATTTTTCTCCCTTACGCCCGTACTCTTCTTGTCAATACACTCAGAGAAAATAAAACTGCCAGTAAATAAAATGGTCTAGAAGTCTCCAGATAAAATAGAAGAGAATAAAGTTAGCATTGTATCGGTATTTACACAATCTGCAGATGGCGCCAACGTTATAGCGTGGATAAATTCAGTATAAACAGATGTACCAATAGACTGAACAGACAAGTCGCCCTAATCTAGCACGGTTCAAATCCCAGGTCACACATCTCCAACAAAACAAAATAGGAAACAATATTGCTTCCGCGATTTCCTCTCAGAAGATATCTGGCAAAAATTCTGGGTGAAAATAAAATGTCCTTGAAAAAGTTTTTCAAAAATCTCTGGTTCAAAGTCGACTTTAAACAGTGGCTCCAGTCACTCATTTATAAAATTAACACACACAACATAAGTAATGTGAGAAGTTAGGCTCTAATCTTACCTAAAGGGTTGTAATGACTTAAGAGCAGGAAGTTGTCTGAAAGATTGTGCGTGGGTGGAAAGACGTCATGGTAAAATAATCCTGAATTTTCTTAACGCTCTTGCCTCTACAAATAGTCACACGTGGCTACTCTTATAACTGAGATGGCTTAGCCTGACTTTCCCATAATTATCGTTTCTGGCATTAATCTGTCCAAAGACTCTAAAGTTCGATAGTTTGTCGAGCTATTTGGAAGGGAAAAAATCCTTGAATTTTTTCGTAATTTTTAATAACGATGTAGTAGGTAGTGTGTTGAATTATTAGACGCGAGCCCAGCTTACGCATCTCAACAGACTTCTGGAAAAACTCACGCGAACAAATAAAATTGCTAGAAAAAGTTTTTCAAAAATCTATCTTTCGAAGTAGTCAATAAACAGTAGGCTCCGCTACTCGTGTATAAAATTAAAGCCCACAACATGGGTGGTGTGAGAAGCTAGGTTTTAACCCTTTCTGAAAATATGTAATGACCAATGACGAAAGTTAAAACGTTGAGGACAAAAACTTAATTGTCCCCTGCTGTATTCGAGAGCTTGTATTTGTAATCAAGCGCTTAAGCCACAGCATCACTTCACTGAATTTAGATAAGCAACGACCACTAAGACGACGTTTAAAGAAAAATTTTACAAAATCAGAAAGGCTTTATAAAGTGCAGGAAGTGAGCATTGATAGCATAGAAGAAGTTCTACGGACAAACTGCTACATCTAATATACATAGCAACCCAGTAGCTTACATCTTCTGTACGATACGGAGTAAATGCTCTATCAGGAGGAGGATGAAAACACAGCTCGCATTTTCTGCAATTGTTTTGCACTGGCTAGGACTAGATTATACTCTATCAAGCGCTATCAATTCCTCCTGAGGGATCAGATCTGTTCTTAATAACGGAATTCATTTCGAGAGTGGAGTTATTGTTGTTTCAACAGGGTTTTCAGCGTTCCATACGCTATGAGCAGGATGAGACTAGTCGACGGTTGTGGTTGTTAGAGTATCGCCTGGTGTAGATGTATTGCTGAATTGAATTCATGGTCATATTGGAACAAAAAAAAAATCTTTTGCGTTTACAGTTTCTTATGCTCAGTATAGGGTATCATGGATTAATTCACTATAACTTTAACAATGTTTTTAAATGTTAAGCAGTTTATCTTCAATTTTATACAATTATAATGCTGCTGCTATAATCCTTTCAATTAAAATAATTCTCGAAAAAAGTTTAACTTTTTCAATTTCGTTATTAAAATATTCCCACAAGTATGAGCTTCAGACATTAATTACGACAACAACAACAATAATAACAACAACACCAATAATAAGAACAAAAACAAACAACAATTATAAACAAAAATAAACGAGCAGCTTTAAAATGACCTTTAGAAGAACTTCTGAACGACAGCAAGCAGCAGCCACAAGTCAAAATTGATAAGAACGATGCCGGGTGTTATAATGCAGAAATATAAACTGGACTGGTCAGTGGCTGTAAATGTGAATGTTAATGTGAATGTGGCTGTGGCTGTGGCTGATGCCTCACACACAATAAGTTCAGCTTTTTTATATTTAAATTGAGAAAGAAAAAATTATAAAAATAAACGTGATAAGAGCTGAACATCATAATAAAAACGAAACGAAAATTTAAAAAAAAAAATTTTTTTTAAAACAATTTTACGATTTACGATTCATTTTATATATGTAATCGAGCAAATGGCATAGTCAATAAAATATACGGAAAAGGTTAGAAAAATTGAAAAAGAAATTCAAAGCAATGAAAAGGTTTTTACAACAAAAAAAAAATCTGAACTTAAACGGATGTACGTCAATTAAATATCGAAATAGATTTCCAATATTTTTTTTTATATTTTCTTGGGATATTTTTTTTTTTTTTTATTCTTCAGAGATTAGTTATGCTTTGTTCTGGCAAGACTAACAGCGTTAACCATTTTCCAGTTTTGAGTGTCACTTATTTAGCGAAAGGTTTGCCATTTCGGAACATGACCTAGGGGATGCGTAAAAATGGTTAAAATTGACTACAAAAGTGGTGCTTCTAACCGCACCTTACAGGGTGATTCTGGTGGTCGTATTCGAACACAACTGTAAAGAAATATTAACACACTGGAGGTTTTAAGAATGTGGTGAGGCCTGCATGTCATTACAATATACATAAGCACTGCGGTGAATGTAGAAAATGTGGCGATTTATTCAAGTTTGTCGAATCCATCATGTTCACAGAAATTGAGTCAAACTTATGACTTCGTGTGGAGTATTTTGTATACTTAACTTATTTAATTGACCATTATAACCCCTTAGTAAGGATTACAATCTAATTTCTTATACCACTTATGTTGGGTGTTGTTAATTTTATCCATAAACGCTGTCAAAAATTGACAGCAGATTAGTGAACAACTTTTTCATGGCAATTTTATTTTTTTTACGCTCAGAGCGTTTGTCAAAAATCTGCTGAGAAAAAGTCACTGTAGAGATATTTATTTCATATTTTATTTCATTAAAGATGTCTGACCTGGGAGTTTGAACCTTGGCCTCATGTATCATAAGCCAACACACTGCCTTCTAAACTATGGCCACTGTCAACTTACTACACATGAAATTATCACGACTGTAAAGACAATTGTTGAGACTGAAAGTCTTACGAATTTGGTTAAGCCATATACAACGAGTACTGCATTAGAATTTAGAAAGTGTCAACTGCACAACCTTCTCAGAAATTTTGCTTATCCCATCCCATTCATATAAAGTCCAACTCATGCTTCAATTAAGGCCAGAAACTATTCACAACGCCGTAAGTGTTAAAGTTAAATGCTAGAAGAACAGGCATTCAAGAGTGAGGTGAATCTCAATAAGTAAGAAACTAGGTATTGTCACATAGTTTGGGCTTATAGAACCTGGAAGTGTTTGTGGAAAAACAACGGTTAAGTGTTATTGGACCGTATTTACAAGAATCTGACCCTCAAAATCCCAATACCGTGAATTCTGAGCACTATGGGCGTACGATATCCAACCTGTTTTGGTTTGGAATGGATGGTTATAAACAGGTTTTAACAAGACGATACCGCAATCTACATAACACAACCGCTTTTAGGTTTATTGCAAAAGAAAAAAGTTTCCAGATAAAGTAATTCGATGTTTTGACTACCAAAATTTGCCAAGAAGGCTATGCAATTTAATGCCGTCAAACTCATCTTTGTGAGGCTACATTAAAACCCGCATCTACAAGGATAATCTCCTAATGTTTAAGCATTTGAAAACCAACGCTCCATAAGTTATCACAGAGATATTGAACAAAATATGCGAATAAGTTGTTGAAAACTCTACCAAATTGATCACGTACTGCGACCAATTCAGGGGGCGTTTACATTCCATCTCTTGTATGACAAGGTTCAAGGATTATCGATTACCATGTGCTTTAAGTGTGTATATTTTATTTAACTTTTCCATTGAAATCGATTTGACCACACAGATATTCTCTTTTTGAAAGTATTCCTTTAAGAAAATATTTACAAATCATTAGAAACTATTTTCATATCACTCCATATCGTTTGTTATTTTTGAAAACAGGCTCAGTGTCAGAGCCCCATCTTTTGTTGTTATTGATGCCAAACAATATCTAAGACGACACCATTTCCATTAGGACGATTAAGTGAGAAAGACTGGCAAATAAAAATAAAAATTGAAACGATACGAAAGAACAATGAAATTTAATATCATAATTCGAGTGCTCTGTTAAGTACTAAAATATTAGACATAACATTAAGGAATATTACGTAGGATGCGCGATAAATTTTAAAACATTAAACCATAGTGTTTGAGAAAAAAAAATAAAGAAATTATTGGAAATGAACCACGATAGACTACAGCTCAAGCCAATTTATACAAAAAAAAAAAAAAAAAAAAAAAAAAAAAAAAAAAAAAAAAAAAAAAAAAAAAAAAAAAAAAAAAGCCCCCTTTGTGGTTGTTTTGGAAAATAATTTTTAAGTTTTAGAACTGAGGCGTGAACTAGGCTTTATAAGCCTGAAATAGTCCTCCAAAATAGTATTTTAATTATGGATTGCCTGTCTTCCATTTCGAAAAATAACCCCCCCCGCGGGTATAAGATATCTAAAACGACGACAAGCGGGATCCTGAATGAAATTCAGTGATCTTAGCTGCATTAATAGGAAATCCTGTCGGATGTGTGATTAGGAAAATCTAAAAACTTGGGGACACCAACTGTAGAAAAATCTAAAACGCTTAGTTAGAAGCAACGCTCTACGGTAACGCTCTCTGTAACGCTCTTCTAAAACCATTATTTTGCCCTAGCGCATACAACATGTTTGAGTAGCTTTCAACCCAACTTGAAAAGTGGTGAATAAGGATTCATTGTCTATGAGGAAGCCATCTTGGTATTAAATTTCAATTGTGTAAGAAGTCTTCCCAGTTTTTTTTTTTTTTTTTTTTGAATAATTTTTAAGATTTAGAAAATGAGGCGTGAACTAGCCTTTATAAGCCTGATATAGTCCTCCAAAATAATATTTCAGTTACGAATTGTCTGCCTTCCATTTCAAAAAAATAAAAAACAAAAAGCTTTGAGTTTATCGTTGAAAGCTGCGATTAATAAATTCGATAAATTTTATTCCCTTTAGAAAAATTTTCGATAATTGTTTTCGATAAAATTTCGATAAAACATTCATTCTATATAGAAAACTAATCGATAACTTACTTTATCCATAGGAATTAATCGGTAACAACTCAGTTCTATAGACAACGTTTCGATAACTTCTATTTTTTACACACAACCATTCGATAACTTCGATTTTATAATGAAAACTTTTCGATAAACTTCACAAAATTGTTTTCGAAACAATTCAAAAGGATCTTTATGTCGTTCTGATAGCTGTTTGTGGAGATCTATTTTACCGCCACCAATACGACTTTTATGAGACACGTTTTGTAAGCCTACATAAATTGATTTTGTAACAAACAACAAATCGTCTCCATCCTACTTGTTTTTCTGCTGTTGTTTCAGACTATTTTCATATTAAAGCTTAAAGTCCCTGTATTGTATGGCCCCAAATGGTCTTTCATCGAGCATGGCTTTTTCAGCCTTGACAATTTGACTTTAACGTCATTCTTGCTTTGCTGACGGACCTTATCCGATTGTATAGCCGAAAACTTCCCAATTTCTATGCTTAATTTGCTTCAGAATAAGTTCGTCTTTCATAAAGATCCTGAGTACCCCGCACATACATCTCAGACACTTCTTGATGGAAATTAGAACTTAGACTTCGAACAATGACACACTAAAGTGGTCTGAATGAGATACACGTGAACGTAATACCAGACGATATTTGATAACCGTAAAGGTTTCCTTGCCATCTAGAAAAAAATCGTTCACTAGTATGACAACTCTTTCAAGGTGTGTAGTGGGTACGAAATAGTGTATTCGACACCATTGCTAATGCAGATGGATCTTAGACTGACACCGTAGACTTCCTAAGGCAAGAGAAAGATCACAGAGTTCACAGTTGGTAGGTGAAACGAGAAACATATTCAAAATATTGAAAGATCGAATGCAATGAAGGACGTCCACCTAATTTATTTGAGGAAAAAGTTGTAAACACCGCTTCGGGTACGACATTTAACCAATAAGCCTTCACAGTACAGCATATGCCGAACGGTAAATCAAGCAATTGGGATGATGCTACTATTAGAGGAAAATTGGGACGTGGTGTAAATTTCATTAAAAAAATTTAACGAAGCAGTTAGAATGGCAAAGGAAAAGCGCATTGCCCTAAGAGGAACTAGGACTAGGTCGTTGACGAAAGTTCATGAAAAAAATTTAACGATGTGGTGACAATGCTAAAGGAAATCCTTATTGTCCTAAGAGGGACTATTAGATGTATAGCTATGAGGTGGATTACCCCCTGAAGTAGTATCATATGACAGTTCAAAGCAGTGATAACTGATGATAGAGAATAAGTATGCAACATATCCTATAAGAAATGGCTATCATAGGTTCCAATTTCAATATACAAAAAATTTCTTTGGACCTGCGCCTATATTCTTACCGAGTAGTTAACTTCTAGTTGTGATTGAAAGCCAATCATATTGACAATTTGCGATATTAATGGTCTGGTACCAGCATTTACTTATCCACCAATGTTAGCAAGTCTCTAAACCCAGCTAAAAGTGAGTATCGCATAGCACGTCACCTTATTTACAATTGCCTAACATTTCTTCCAAAGGCATTAAACAATTCCAGCAAATTTTATTGAATAATTCTGAAAAATTATATGCCAAAAATTTCTTTCGCAACCCTCGCCTACATTTCAAAACACCATTAACGCACAAACACTATTGTGAAGAGTGTTTTGATGATGGACGAACGGGGTGGGGACATCGTGATACCAAAACAAAAAACGCATTAATTTTATTTAAACAGTAACAGCAATTCGTCTCCAGATGAACAGCAACAGAAACAACAACAACAACATAAATATAAAACAAAACAGTATAAAAAAAAATAAAAACAAAAAGTGCCAGCATATTGACACATGAAAAGTTTTTTCTCAATTTAAGAAGAGTTACACGGACAACAAGGGATGACGATGAGCACAACAGCGCAGCGTTTGTCGAATGTCAACAAAACTATTGCGAAGCAGAAACAGAAACTGAAACTGAAAGTGTGGGTAACAGGACGAATGAAATTATAAAAAAAAAAGATTTTTATTCTCTTAATTTCAACTTTTTAAAACAAAAACAAGAAAAACAATTTATGAAAGCAGCAGAGGGCGCTTTGAAATTATGAAGAGAAAATTAAATAAAAAAACACAAAACAACCAGCATCACTGCCATTAACCATCAATGTTATCATCTCTCATCATCATATTTATTCTACAGAAAAAAGGCAAAAACACAAACAAACCAAACAACAACAACAACAACAACAACAATAAAAAAATAATCAAAATGTCAATAAAGTACAACATAAATATCATCGCAGAATCCATTGTTTTACTTGAACATTGGACAAAAAGGACTTCAAGGACATGCAACCATCTGTGTGACTTTTTGAGATATGCCAACGTGTTTGTCAATCATTTCCTACGGTTTTCACTCATTCTCGCAGTGGTGAACCTTTACTTTTCGAAGGTGAAGCATGAGAAAAAACAAAAAACAAAAAATTTTGAGTCCTTTTTCATCACAGTCCTTTTGTTATCGAAAAACAAAAAGAAAAAGAGACGAAGAAGAAAAACACAAAAAAAAATGGAAAATTTCAGCAACATATTTAAGCGGATTAAGGAAAGAACTTTTAACAGGAATAAGGACACCTTTAATTTGTTTAAAGGCGTAAAATAATATTTTATAACATTCTACGAGGGGTGGTTTAAAAACAACGACTTAAAATTTTTCTGTTTTTTAGTCTTAGCTTGTTTTTTTTCAAAGCCGCCGATTGTGGATATAATGGTCTGCTGATAGTTAAAAGTGTAAACATGTTATAGGGACTCATTGTACGAGCTTCTAGTTTACACCTCAACTCTGATATCTTGAAACAGAGAAATGCGAAAAAAATTTCCTTAGTTTTCTAGCAACACTCTTCTGGTAAAAGTTTGAAAGTAAATAATTGCCATTAAGAGAAAATACTACACGAAATCAGTAGATAAGTTTTCCATCAAGCCGCATGTAAAAAATATGTAAACAATGTAAAATATTTTTCTTAGACAATTGTCATTGAAATATAAAAACGTCTTTAAATAAAAAAATATGTAAACAATGTAAAATCGGTTTTTTAGACAAGTTTTTAATTATTCCGCACGTAAAAAATATGTAAACAATGTAAAATAATAGGTATTTTCAGGTAAAACTTCTAATTACTCACTCACTCTTTTTACACCAAGAATTATTGGCAAGTAATCTAATATAATTGTTTACTAGAGGTAAATAATTTAAAAAATTAAATTATGTAAATAGTGAAAAATTATACGTAATTTGTTGATTAACAACCTAAAGGCTTTTTATGTTATGTAGGCAATGTAAAAAATTAAAGAAATATGTGTAAACAATGTAACAAGTTATGTAAATTATGTAAATAATGTAAAAAATTATAAAGTTTCAACTTTTTCATTGTTCAAGTTTATTTTACATGACATAATCAATTAAAACTTCAATGTCAATAATGTAAATAAATAAAAATTGCATGTGATTTGTTACTCAATAACCTGAAATCCCTTTCTGTAATGTATAATAATGTAAAAAATTAAAGAAATTTGTGTAAACAATGTAAATACCTTGTATAAAATTTAAACTTCTTCATTGCTTCTTGTTATCTTAAATATTCAAGTTTTTTTACATGACGTAAACAATTAAAATTTGAGTGTCAATAATGTAAAATCCTTTCAGTGTGGATTTGGGTTTGGTTTCAAAGAATTTTTGATGTGTTTTTGAAATCTGGCATTTAGAATGTTGTACTCTTAATTATTTACTTTACGGCAAAAGTCTATGACATTTTGTCGTTGTGACATGTAAATAATTTAATTAGTTAACAAAGTGTATGAAAATAATGTAAACTGTTTGTGGAAATTATGTAAATTGTGTAAAAACTTGTAAAATTTAAACCTTTTCATTGTTTCTTGTTATCTGGAATATTCAAATTTTTTACATGATGTAAACAATTAAAATTTCTGTGTCAATAATGTAAAGTATTTACAATTTAGAGCAGGATTGGGATTTAATGGATTTTTCTTATGTTTCATGAAATCTGGCATTTAGAATGTTGTATTGTTAATTATTTACTTTATGTCAAAAATGTAAAAACATATAGAAATCAATGTAAATATTGTTAAAAATGCATACCTTGTGTACTAACAGATCACATTTTGTCGTTGTGACATGTAAATAATCTAATTAGTTAACAATGCGTGGAAAAATAATGTAAACTGTTTGTGCAAATTATGTAAATAATGTATATTTAATGACAAATTAACATGTCGTAAGCTTTCTTGTGAAAATTTCGTGTAAGAATATATAATACTTCGTGTAAACGTTTAAAAAGTATGTGTCAACAATGTAAAAAAGTTAAAATATCAACTAAAGTTACACATCTAAGGCATTCGAATGCATTTGATATGACAATCAAGGTCGTTGGCGATTCAGCATTAAAGCTGGAGTTACAATTAGAAATCAGTAAATAATATGAGGTTAAAAGTGTTTTGAAATGGTTTTTTTTCCAACTAGAAAACTAACCTATATTGCTGCAATTAACTAATGTAGGGTGATACTATTATGTCGTTTGCCAAGTTTTTTTTTTTTTCTTGTCAAAGAAAATTCAACTTGTCTTGCCCGTATTTTCTCTGGCAACAATTTAATTATCAAATACTCTTATGCTTAGCAGTTAAAAAGAAAAAAGAAAATTTGCTTGTGCAACATCTCGTAATAATGTTGTCTGATACTGTTGCATGGCATGTAAATTTTTCATTTTCTCTTGCATTTTACAGTTTCTTTATTTGCATTTTTCTTTTTGTTTTGTTTGTTTTTCTTTCTTTTTCCCGTGTGCTATTATAAATTGCAAAATTTATTTCTTATTTATCATGAGATAAATTTCTCAGTTGATGTTCAAATAGTTTTTAATTTTTCCTCATTTTCCTCATTTTTGTAACGTTTTCATCAATATCTGCTGCAATATTTAAAATGGGCATTGCATTCCCTCTTCGACCATTGATGATGCTGTGTCTGTATCATGGCATTTTTCCGAAGATAAGGAAAAACAAAAACAATTCATTTTCAATTAAAAATTTTTGTTGATTTTAGTATGATTGATTGATTGAAATACGTTAAAAAGAAACAAATAAAAAATGCGTATTAAAAAATATGGAAGTTGTTGTTGTAGTGAAATTTATGGTCTTTTAGAGAATAAATAGTGAGTGATAAGCGCTTCTTTTCATCATGAGAGGAAGAAAAGATAGGGAAAAGGTTAAGAGACTGCAATTAACCTCCAAATAAATGATGATCTGGATCTGATAGCCCCTGCTATCTTCAAAGAACGAAATGAAAATAAAATTGGAAAGAAATTACTAGGCCTTCATTTTGGCAGCTGTTCGTTATCAAGAGGAAATTCTAAAATTACAGCCACCTCTGCTTAACAGTAACTAGAGTAAGAAACGCTTTCCAAGGAGAGATAAAGAAATTGAAGGAAATAAAGAAATTGACGACTTTATTCCAAATTTTTATCAAACTCTAGAAAATCTGCTAAAATCTGTCCTTCAAACAGAAATTTCAAGACATTTTCTTGCAATGGAATTGATTTTAAAGCAAGGGACCAGGGGGGCTTTTTCAACACCATAAAAAAGGAGTCATTTTTGCACACAATGTTTAGAAGAGTAAGAAATTTGATTTAAAATTGTCAGACTTGAACATCTATAACGTCTAGGCAATATTCTGTAACAAGTAGTACAAGAAGAGAGCCTATGACTTTAACTTCGATTGTTTGAATGAATCGTTGTTCTTGCAAACACTGAAGTCGTCTTGTAAGTAGGGTGTGTTGGTTTGTTAGAGATGCGCCCACATCTCCAACAAAAACGAAATAATAAAAAAATAGTTCTTCGTCGACTTCCTCTCAACAGATTTCTGGCAAAAAAAAAACTCTCTGAGAGCGATTAAAATTGTCATGAAAAGTTTCTCAAAAATCTGTAGTTCGAAGTGAACTTTAAACTGTAGGGACCGCTACCCATGTATAAAATTTAACAGCTAGGTCGCTAACCTGACTGAAAGGTTGTAATGTTCAATTACGTATGTACATGGGTATGCCCTGTACACATTTGAAAATTGTTGCTTGAATAATTTCTAATGATTTTTCAAAATTCTTCCTCTGCCGTTGACAACAATCTGCTTGGTGTAAAGCCTCTAAGCCTTCAGCATCTTTCAACTTATTTAGCTGAGCTAGACAATAAGATGTAAAAATTTTTTGGTGCCCATTGAAGGCATTGAAACACATTCAGATCATGTCAGAAGCAAGACATGACCACAGAATATTCTAGATTATTGTGCGGCAGTTGGGAATCAGATTTGAAGGATTCTAGGGCTCGCACATACGCCCAAATCTACATCCAAATAAAACTGTCAGAATGGTAAAGAAATGCCAATCAGTAGTTGTAAACAGATGACGGTCCTTAAAGGATCGAAATAGCCTATGCTTTACAAAACTAATGCCAATTTGTTCCCATCTAGCGTAAGCTAACATCTTCAGGTTAAACTAAGATGTCTTGATAGTAAGAGAGAATAAATGAAAGAGATTTCCAATCTATTCTAAATCGCACACTAAATTACTTAGGAAGGTAGGAAGGTAGGCAGGTACGGTGGAGTGGTAGCTTTTCTTAGCAAAGCTCAATTGAGCACACATAGCTGCCCGTTATGACGCCACATGTAGGCACAATTCCTGTATTTACTGAATTCCACTAAACTAAACGAAGAAATTGGTCATAGCAGGAGGTGCACTACATAATTACATACTTAATTGGTCATTACAACCCTTTAGTCAGGTTTGTAACCTAGCTATTCACATCACACATATTCTGTGAGTCCATTTTACTCTTGGATACAGTGAAATGTCGACACTGAACAACATAATTTTAAGAAACTTTTCATGGCAACTTTATTTTACATTTAAATTTTTTTGCCAGAAGATTGCTTGAGATAAAGAAGCCGATTGAGATATTGTGTTCATATGTGTTTGTTATAGGCTCTCTTTTAATAAGCCAACACACTATCTAATAGACTATGGACAACTTCTAGAATATAAAAATAGGTTCTAGACTAGAGAAAGTCAACTTTTTAAATAATAGAACAAGAATTATTAGCTCTATTGCCAGTTCAAACGGGTTGACATAAAAATAACTTACACCAGCTTCATTATCTGTCCTGCTATTTGTTAACAATCAATTTATAAAACATAATAAAATTAAATTATCAAATGAATTCATTTAAATCAATTAACCATTTCAATATTATTGTACTCTTGCGGACAGATTCATAAGAACAGAACAAAGCAGAGAAAAAAAAAATGGAAATAAAAACTGAATTAAATAATTGGTTTTAATCAATTAAATATTAACACAACTCTTCTCTCTTTGCTCTCTCTCTCTCTCTCTCTCTCTCTCTCTCTCTCTCTGGCTACTTTAATTATGAATTTATGCCACAAAACAAAAACATTTAATTTAATAAAATTGATTATAATGTTGTAAACATACAAAGCAAAAGATTTTGTTTAATTTTAATTTCCATTATAATTTCACTCCAACTAATTAGAATGAAGCTTTTATTACTTACCTGTTGGTTTTGTGGCAGAGCAACTCCCATGAAAGGCAAATCTATTTTAAATAGAAAAAGAAAAATAAATTATTTATTTTAAATATTTAATGAAAAGTGAAAAATTTATTTTAAATTCTGCAATAAAGATTAGAAAAATAGGCTTTAAATTGTATATTTTTAGTCTTACTTTTAGTTCTTTTGAAAAACAAAATTATTGACTCCCTTTAGACCACACACTATAAATATAAGGCTGGCTGATCACATCGCATATACAATTTCTTGGTCTTTAGATGTTCATTATGAAAACATTTTTAGTCCGAATTACTATTCGACAACTACTATGAAAACTATCGAGAATAGACTCTGTCTTCATCAAAGTCTCTGCTTGGCTTCAGTGCTGAGTATTTCTATAACAACCTTTTGCCCCCTACCCAGCTATCTATGAATCAATATGAGAAATTACTGACTTTTCTGGCATTCAGTTTACAGCAATCTTCTGACAAAAGCTCTATGTGAGGTTAAGATTGAGAAGGTGTACTTGTTGTTGGGACAAGTGCAATACCCAGTGGTCAAAATGAACCACTCTAAATGAGTTCTAGAAAAGGGAAAGAGAAAGAGAGAGAGAGAGAGAGAGAGGATAGTATAGAAGATAGGGAAATAGAAAAAGTAGAAGGTAGGAGAGAGCATATAGGAAGCGGAGGAAAAAAGAGAGCGATACTACAATCTCGATGCCTTTGCATTTCTCAACTCCAGCTCCACCTATTTATGCACCTATGGAGAGCTATAATATCAGTCCTCAACAAAGATACTAAACCTTCAAAGAAATCCACGTCCAGAGACCTCAACCTACTAAGTACTGAACAGCTGCAGTGAAGTTGTTCGATAGTTTTTAACTAATGATCATCGCAACATATATTGCAATAGACCGGCTGGAATATGTTGCAGTTACTTATCAGCGCAGTATCCCGTTACGAAACCATAAAAGTTCTAAGAGTGAAATAAAATTGCCGTGGAAAGTTTTTCAAATCCGTCGCTCAGAATCGACGTTAAACAGTAGGTCCCTCCACTCATGGCTAACACAACATTTGTGATGGGAGAAGCTAGGCTGTAACCCTGACTAAAGAGTTTGTGATGACCAATTAAAGAAAGTAACGTAAGACCGCACTGTCTTATATCTTGGAATAACGTTACCCAGCCAATAGTCTTTGGTCGACTTCAGCTCCTGCTGCATCATTATTCGCGGTATAATAAAGATATTCCATGTGTGGATATTTGAGAGCTTTTTCCTGCTGATTTCAAAGTTGGTTTCACACTCATGGCTTTACTTTGTTCTCGTATTATGTAATTTAGCTTGAGATTAAGCAAATATCTTGCTCAGCATACAAATCCTGGATTGATCTTGAGAAACTCCATGAAATTACTCTCCTGTTTGAAGTAATTTCACGCCCAACTTTATGGTGAACAGATGAGGTGGTAGAGAACATCAATTTCTATGATATTACTTCAGAGTAATTGCTTGATCTAGGAAGCTATGGTTTGGTCATGTTCCGACCACAAAGTATTTTCTGTTCTACATTGTAGTTCTCCCCGTACAACAACTGTCAGTACCTTGTAGAGTATTGGGCGATAAGTAGACCAATTTAATATGGCAATTTGAATTTTTTTAATAATTTTTGTACCTTTGGAAGGCATCTTCTGGATGTAAAGAGAAATGTACGTAAATCTACGTAAACAAAAAATCCCAAATTCTAATTTGAAACTCTTAGTTTCTGTTTACGCTCACAACACAAACTTATGGAAAAAAGTTAACCGAATCCGAAAACAAGAAAAAGGCAACAACGCAGATACCAATTGTATAAATTACTTACAAAATAAAATAAAAACGCAAAAAAAAGAACACGAAAATCCAAAAGCACAGAGCAACGTTTTAAAACTGAATTCCAATAGGGAGAGAGAAGAGAACATTCAAGAAACAAACAAAAAAATTATTTTTCGAACGAGAACTTCAAGTAAAAATAAAAGCGAACGACAAGATAAAAAAAAAAGAAAATAAAACAAGACAAGTCAAGCCGAACAAAAACAAGCAAACAAACAAACAAACAAACAAACAAACATGCAACATTGCAAATATGTCATGTGTGTACAGCAGTGTATTACTATGCACATGTATTTGGTTGTGAGGCGGCGTATTTGTGTTAGCAAAACTGTCTTTAGACCCACTCACACGCAAGCCAATGTTGATGCTGGATAAACTTGATAGAAAAACAGAAACTGGTTTCAGAAAAAAAAAATTCCCGCATGTCACATACTTTTTTATGCCACCATACATACATACATACATACATACATACATGCATACATACATATATACATGCATACATACATACATACATACATCCTCAGACAACTGAATCAACCAGGCAGTCAGCTAGTAAGCTAGTGAGACAGGCCGCCATACTTATTAAACGGCAACGATGTTGCTGACGACAACTGAACCTACAAGACTTACCAACCCGATTGAGTGGCAAACAACAGACAAACAGACAGATACAGATACACAAAGATATATACGAGTCTACAACCATTCAACCCAAACAACAAACCAACCGTTCGACACAAGGAATAAAAACCAAAAATATTTACTTGCTAAGCAGCAGCTTAAAAGAAGGAATTCATTTTCTATACTAATCAATGACACTGACATTAGTTTGTTTCTAAAGTGATATATACAAGCACTGTATGCTGACTAGACTCTGAGAACGTCCGTACTTTAACGTGATTAGGGCAACTATATCGTATATTCTAAGCACGACATAAAGTTGCCGTAGTCATGTAGGTAGTGTGTTGGCTTCAAACACATAAAGCTGCGGTTTAGTTCCTAGTTCAGTCATCTCGAACAATACGAAATACAAAAAAATATTTCCTACGGCGACTTCCTCTCGGTAGTATTCTTACAAATGCCATGATAGTAAAAAAAAAACTTATGAAAAGTACTTCAAAAATCTGCAGTTCAAAGTTGATTTTAAACTCTATGTCCTGCCACGGTTTTGTTTTGGGGTTGTAATGACAAATTAAGTAAGTTTCATTCATACAACCTTAACGCTCAAATTTAGGTATGAAATTTCAACGTCAATGCGTCAATAACGCTACTTAACGTACACTCTACACACTCTTGGTGTTGATTAGGTTGTTCTGTTGGATGAATTTAAAATTAAAACATCTTCATCAAGTCATTGCCTTCATCTTTATTATCCTTATGATGCCTATTGCTTCAAAATATTTCAAATCATTGCTGACATATTAGAAGGACTTGCTCGTAATTCTAAGGCAATATTGTTTTATCTTGTAGAGGCGAATCTTATTCCTAAAATTTATTCAACGAACCATGTATCAACAGTAAAAATTCTAAACTTAAACGAGAGATTACTATTCCTGTACGGAATTCGTACTGAGTGTGAACTCATCCTATCGTCTTGTCATCGTTCATCCATCAGGTGAAGAAAATAAGGCACTCCTCGACAAGGGAAACATTTCTTGAAACAAAATGATGTTACACCATCATGCTTATATGGTATCCATCTCTGTCGTGTAATGCTTAAAGCAAGAATATCACACAAAAACTTAATTTTCTTCGAAATTTCTGAATGCAGCCATCAATCTTTATCGCCTTCATCTAACTCGTGTCGTATTAGCAATCATGCAGGTTTTAAATTTTCTTAATGGTGGTTCCTGGATTACACACATGATTAGCCAGTACAGCCTTTCAGTCAGGATTACAACCTAGCTTCTTACAGCACTTATGTTGTGTACAGCTTCAAGTCGACTCCAAATGACAGATTTTTTGAGAAACTTTTCATGGCAATCTAATGAGAAGAATTTTTTTTTTTTTTTCATATTTCCGTTTTGATATCTGACCCGTAGGTTTGAATCGTGACTACCTACTATACTACGACGATTCCAAGAGAATAAAAAACAAAGATTGTTTAGACCTGTTCGTGTACTTTTGCAACAAGCTAGGCTGCAGAGCAAATTTCTGTAAGTGATTGCATACCTTTACAAACTGCTTGAATTCGATAAAAAAAAAAACCAACAGCACCAGGAGTGCACTAGTATCACAAACTAAACACGAAACAAAAAAAGAAAACATCCTAAGCAAGTGCTTAAAATGTTTGATTTTCTTTTAAAAAGTTCTTATGGGCTCCCCCCCTCCGATTTTTCTTCTTCTTCTACATCGTGTTTTTTTTTTTTTTTTTAATGTTGCAAGAATGTTAAATGTGTTAACTTGTTATAACTTGCCACAGAAAAAAAAAAAAAAAAAAAACCAGAGAGAGTAGGGGAGAGAGAGAGGAACTAGAATTGCTTACACGAACCGAAATAAAATAAAAGTTAAGTTTACAGCTCTAAAAAAATATCTAAAAGCACTGGCATTGAAATTTAAAGATTTTTTTTGGGATTTGTTTTAGATTTTTTATAAAAAAAAAAAATTAAAATAAAAATAAAAATAAATTAGAACGAGAAAAACAACTACAAGATTAAAACAAAAATTAGTTTAATTATAGCCTTGTAAATATGTATGTATGAATATGCGTGTTAAAATTTATGATTCTGTAGAGTCTTATGATACGAAAAAATATTATGAAACATAGGCGCACTCAGAGCTCTTAGTGCCGATTAAAATAACCGGCAGTCAGACTATATTAGAACTGTAAGTCACATACATAATTGGCCATTACAACCCTTCAGTCAGGATTACGGCCTAGCTTCTCACACCACGTATGTTGTGTGTGCTAATTTTATACATGAGTGGCGGGACCTACAGTTTAAAGTCGACTCCGAACGACAGATTTTTGAGAAACTTTTCATGGCAATTTTATTTACTCTCCGGAGTTTTTGCCAGAAATCTGCTGAGAGGAAGCCGCCGAAGAAATATTTTTTTCATATTTCGTTTTTGATGTCTGACCGGGGATTCGAACCCTGGCTTTTCGTCTAATAAGCCAACACACTACCTACTAGACTACGGCGACTTCAGAACTGTAAGTCAGGCAGCATATTTTCGGTGGTCTTTTCCACAAAGTCAATATTACTCCATAGAAGATACTTATGCCCCCCTGACACTATTGCATACATACATACATCGTATATACATAATTTGTGATTAGAACACTTCAGTCAGGATTAGGACCTAGCCTTCCACACTACTTATGTTGTGTGTTATGCATGAGCAGGGCATTTAACAACTTAATATCGACTGCAACCGAATGATTTCAGAAATTTTTCATGACAATTTTATTTACTCTGAGGATTTTTTGACAGAAATCCACTGAGAGGAAGTCGTTGAAGAAATATTTTTTCATATTTCGATTTGATCGAGATCGTCTGACCTGGAGTTTAAGGCTCCACGTCTAACAAGCCAGCACACTGCATACTAGACTACGGCGACAACAATGCCCCTCTTTCAGCAACTCATAATAGTTGAAATAAAATTTGTAAAAATAAATTCCTATAAATTCTACAAGAGTGTCGTTCCCTCTAAGCATGGTTCTCGGGGGACCTGTTCTTTTCCCTCCTATTTTTTTTTTTTTTTTTTTTTTTGTTCTCAGTTGACTTTTGTAAACATCGCGCATTATGCGTGTGTAGCATATTTTTCAATGCAAAGAATGTTGCTGGAAATTTTTTTAAAAAATATGCATAAAGAATGCATAAAAATGCAAAAAAAAAGAAAAGAAAACGATACCAAAACATTTTTTAAAGCATTGTTTGCGACTATGTTGCTGAAATGCATAAAAATGTTTCGCTCGTATAAAGTAAGAATAAAAGAAACAAAACTTCGAAACTCCATTCCAATTCGCTTCAGCATTTCAGCTGAAAATATTGTTTTTCAATTTGAATTGATAAACAATACGATAAAAATGGGGGAAGGGGGGAGGGTATGCCATACGATTTTTATTGACCACAACAGTTGAATACAGAAGTAGGGCGGTGATGATCAATGTACGAATATCGTATGAGTGTTAGAAAGAACGGCTTCACATTAAAGCCTTCGTTATGAAACTGGTATTTAAAGAAATATTGAATGGGAAAACGTGCTGTATTATCTATGTAGTGCGATATAAGAAACTCCTACCGATTCCCAGATCACTGCACTGTCTTGAAAGTGGAAGTCATCCTCTAGGCTATTGTACTGTATTGATATGCTTGAATAGCCAGGCCTTTTGAATATCATTTATGGGCTCAGAAAATAGGGTTCCGAATTTACTAGCCAAAACTCTTATCACTACTGGAAAATCCCATATGTAATCCATGCTAGGAGGTCAGCTGAGCTGCAATTAAGCTGGAAATTAAAGAAAAAAAACTGGATCTACTTGACAGTTAGGTTAAGCTGATCGAATCTTAAATAAGAAAACAAAATGAATCTACTCAGGAAGTAAGCTAATCAAATCTTGGCAAAAAAGAACGAAAGTTATCATTTTTCTCTCCAGATTTGATATTCAATATGCGCCCTTAACCCCAACGGGGCATTGCCTCTTTTTCTGATGGCTATCTGGTTTGATTGCCTTCTCTTACTGTCTAGTCCAGGTATCTTTGGCTAGATAACTCTTCCTAAAGACGTACTTTGACGACTTTTTCGATTCTAAATGGAAAGTGTTTGCACAATGGGCCTAATAAATGGCCTATGGGGAAACCTCACGTGATTTATTTGCACAGTGAGACTAAAGGAAATATTTCAAGGATGATGTATCAAATAATAAACAATATAAGCTACTCTTAGGACACTACAATATCAAGCAATTAAACTGGCCTACACAAATTAGCTCATATACTCAGTTGTGAAGTGGTATGGTATTGTCTGAAGATGTTAGAAATATTTGTGATTCTTCTGCTATCAGGATAAGCGTCCAGATACTAAAGATGAATAAATTCTTATCGATTATTTGAATTCCTTTAAAGGATATAAAGCAGCCGCAAAACAGCTCCCGTCATCTTCTGATTGTGAAGTCACCGTAGTTTAGTAGGTGCTAGACGCAAGCCTGTGGTTCAAACCCCAGCTCAGACATCATGAACAAAGCGAAATACGAAAAAATATTTCTTCGACAACTTCGATTCAACAGTTTTGTGGCAAAAATTTTGAAAATAAACTGTGAAAATCTAAGTTTTAAGCCTGACTCTAGAACTGTAATGACCAATGAAGTAAAAAAGTAAT
>QOCX01000011.1:597546-678923 GCA_005959815.1 Sarcophaga bullata
TACAGCTGGCTAGCTGGTTACTATAGCTAGTACAGCCATACTAGCTATACTGGTGAGCTAGCCAGACATACTAGCGAGCTAGCCAGCTATACTAACCAGCTAGCCAGCTATACAGCTATACTGGCGAGCTAGCCAGCTATACTAACCAGCTAGCCAGCTATACAGCTATACTGGCGAGCTAGCCAGCTATACTAACCAGCTAGCCAGTTTTGCAGCTATACAGCTATACTAACCATGTAGCCAGTTATGCTAACCAGCTATAATAATCAGCTAGGCAGCTGTACTAGCTATAGTAAACAGCTAGCCACCTGTACTAGCTATAGTAACCAGCTAGCCAGCTTTGCTAACTAATTAGCCCGCTATACTAACTAGCTCGCCATTTAAACCAACTAGCTCGCCAGCTATACTAACTAGCTAGCCAGCTATACTAGCGAGCTACCAAACCACTATAGCTATGCTGGTGAGCTAGCCAGCCATACTAGCTATGCTGTTGAGCTAGCCAGCTGTACGAGCTATAAGTAACCTAGCCAGCTATACTAACCAGCTAGTCTGCTATACAGTTATACTAACCAGGTAGCCAGCTATGCTAACCAGCTATACTTATCAGCTAGCCAGCTGTACTAGTTATAGTAACGAGCTAGCCAGCTATACTGACCAGCTAGCCAGCTATACAGCTATACTAGCGAATTAGCCCGCTATACTAACCAGCTAGCCAGCTATACAGCTATACTAACCAGCTAACCAGCTATACTGCTATACCAGCGAGCTAGCCAGCCATGCTAGCTATACTTGTGAGCTAGGTACCTGTACTAGTGAGCTAGCCAGCTATACTAATCAGGTAGCCAGCTATACTAGTGAGCTAAACAGCTATACGAGCTGGCCAGCTGTGGTGACCATATTAGGTATTCTAACCAGCTAGCCAGCTATACTAACTAATTATCAGCTATACAGCTATACTAGCGAGCTAGCTAGCCATACCAGCTATGCTGGTGAGCTACCCAGCCATACTAGCTATGCTGGTGAGCTAGCCAGCTGTACTAGCTATAGTAACCAGCTAGCCAGCTGTACTAGCTATAGTAACCAGCTAGCTAGCCATACTAGCTATACTAGTGAGCTAGCTACCTGTACTAGAGAGCTAGCCAGCTATACTAACCAGGTAGCCAGCTATACTAGTGACCTCGACAGCTATACAAGCTGGCCAGCTTTGCTAGACATACTAGGTATACTAACCATGCTAGGTATACTAACCAGGTCGCCAGCTATACTAACCAGCTAGCCAGCTATACTAAATAGCTAGCCAGCTATACTAACCAAGTAGCCAGCTATACTAACCAGCTAGCCAGCTATACAGCTATACTAGTGAGCTAGCCAGCTATACTAGTTATACTGCTGAGCTAGCTGTACTAGTCAGCTATCCAGTTGTACTAACCAACTAAACTAGCTATACTAACCAGTTAGACAGCTATACTAGTGAGCTAGCCAGCTGTACTAGTCAGCTAGCTATACGAGCTATGCTGGTGAGCTAGCCAGCTGTACTAGTCAGTTAGCCAGCCTCTACTAACTATACTAAACAGTTAGCCAGCTGTACTAGCTGTACTAACCAGCTAGCCAGCTGTACTAGTGCGCTAGTTAGCTATACTAGCGCGGTAGCCAGCTATACTAGCCAGCTTGTCAGCTATACTAGCGAGCTAGTCAGATGTGCTACCTATACTAGTGAGCTAACCAGTCATAGTAGCTATGCCTGTGAGGTAGCCAGCTCTACTAGATATACTAACCATCTATACAAGCTGGACTAGCAATACTAACCAGCTATTCCAGCTCTACAAGCCATCTAGCTAGCTATACTAGCTAAAGTAGAGAGCTAGCAAGCTATACTAGCGAGTTAGCCAGCTATATTTGTGAGATAGCCAGCCATACTAGCCATCTAGCTTGCTAGCCAATTATACCAGCGGTACTAGCCAGCTAGCCAGCTACACAATCTGTGCTAACGAACTAGTATAGGTGGTGAACTCCCTTGAGGCAAGAAGTCTCACTTAAGCCAACATTTATGTCCATTATGATACTACCCGGTGGGTCAACCTAAAGCCGCCAAGGAGATTGAACCTCTTTATAATAAGTATCATCAATATCTTCAATTTAACTGAAGCAATCGAAATTCTTATGCCCTTTAACATGACGAAGATTATGAGTACTATACCGGCTTTGGTCAGTCCATTAGCCATGCATGCCGTACTCATTTAGGATTTAGCTTTGATCGATTTGAAATTTTTTTGTGAAATCCTTGTCCTTTATTGAATAAAAACGCATGTTGAAACTATGTTCGTAATGCTTAAACACATGCATATTCAATAACACTGTAATCAAAACTTTAAATTTAATAATTTTCTCTTAATTTATCGTAATTTTTGTAAAATTACGTTCAAACACTGTCAGCGTTTTCCTTAAGAATGTCTCTTTGAAAATCTTTGATCGATCTGTTAGCCGTTGCCATTTGATTGTCACAAATTTATGTGTCAGTTTTTCTAAAGCAAACACAAAAAAGCAAATCTATTACACGCTTTGCTTAACAGTCACAGTTACTCATTCAGGCAGTCAGTCAGCCGGTCCACTTATCAATTTAAACTGCCTGGCATTTTATTTTGTAGAGTGTTCCAGTCAACCAGCCAGCCAGCCAGTCAGCCAAACAATGTTGAGATTTTGAAAATAATGTCATCCATTTGCCTCAGCCTTGATTTAATGCGTAAATTGATTTTAAACAAGATGACTACAGCAAAAGTAGCAACAAAAACAGCAACAACAACAACTAAATTACTTGATTAATCAATCCTTTTGTTTGGAAAAATTGAAATATTTTTTTCCTCTTGTTGTTGTTTTCTTGATGACTTTTTTTCTTCTACCCATTTTGCCTGTACAACAATTGACAATTTCATTTGGTATGAATGTTTTTATTGTATTCATTGTTGCTGTTGTTGTAGTTGCCTTTTGTCTGCTCATTCCGTCACGCATCAAGACTACAAGAACCCGATCGTTTTGCTGATGGTTGTCCAAAGCTGGGAACTGCTTCTTAGTGATGTTGATGATGATGATGATGATGATGATGGTGCCGGTGCTGGTTGGAGCTGCTAATGCTGAATATGAAGAGGAAAACGCTTAAACGAATTAGCGCAATCACAACATGTTGTTTATATGCCGAAAATGGTGCGACAATTTTGCGAGAATTCATGCTGTTCATTTCGTTATTATTGAGTCGGGGTGCTACTGCTGCCTGGGCAACGTTCAAATATTCCGGTACTTACTTGTCTCATACAATACATATATTAACGGTAACGGCAAACAGTCAGTCATTCATTCAGTCATACAGTCCGGCACAGAAGCAGAGTGCTGTGTTCAGAAAATGTCAGTGTTGATGGCTGGTAATAATTGCCTCTTAACGCGTACGTCGCCGCCGCTGACGCATAGTGTGTGTTGATTACTTTTGCGCCTCGACTCTTGCCACTCGTTCACTTCACTTCACTCACTACAGTTCTTTGTTTTGTTGCCTTTATTTTTATTTTTTTTTTTTTGCGTTTTTATAACAGTAGCTGGTGTGTCGTTTTTTTTTTTTTTTTTTTTTTTCTTTGGTTTTTTTAAAATATTTTGTTATCGATTATTTGTTTCGTGTGATCGGATTACGTATGTTTTCATTTCAGCATCCTTTTAATGATTGTGGTGGGTTGATTGATTGTTGTTTGCTGGCCAGTCTCTATTTCTCTCTCTCTCTTTCTGTCTTTCTTTCTACACTCCTTTACTTTTAGTTTTTAATTGTATCTTGTTAAATTGTAACCACCAGCCTGAATTTCATTTCGATTCATTTCGTATTTTTTTTATGGTTCATTATAAATGTGTACGCGAGTATACTTATATGAAAGTGTATAGAAATAATAAAAATCGTTACACGCTTTTCATGGCTGTTTAATTTTACTCTCGCCATTGCTATTGCTCTGGCTCTGTTTTTGGCTCTATTATAAAGCAGAAGATCCTTTACTTATGGTTGGTTGTAAGCAATTTCTCATTTTTTTTCAATTTTCCACAAAAAAGAAAGACAGAAACAGCCATCCATCTCCTACTCGTAAGCATTTTTAACAATTTGTCTTAAGTTTGTTGTTGTTGTTGCTGTTCACGTAGTTGAGGGCTTAACAACATGACCATAAATCACTAACGAATTAGAGCCCGCGAGTTATTTACTTTGTTAATAATCAAGCGATTTGGTGGGTCTGTTTTCAACAAGATGAATTTTTTTCGGCGGCTGTTGCTGGCTGCTGCTGCTGCCATAATTTTGTAGGCTGGCGCCAAAAAGGAAACCAAAAACCAACAAACTTCTTCACCAACCAAACAACCGCAAATCAATTATTTATAAACGCTTCCAATATATTTCGGGCTCTACCTTTGCCTCTACACTCTCTCCTGTATAGGGTGTTTTAATTAGTTTGTTGAAAGTTTTTGTGTTTTCGTTTTTTTTTTTCAGTTTTTCTTTGGTGAATTTCTTAAGCATCATTTGCCATCATCATTATTATCATCTGCTGCTGCTTTCGGATTACACATGCATGTGTTTATATGGCCTACAAACACGTAATCTCCTAATTAGTGTCATACATACTCGTGTACAATTTTAAAGGTCCACCATTTCTGGATATCATAATTATTTAAGGGACCCACCGCATGAAATTTCCTTTTCAAAAAACCAAAAAATTCACACGCTCTCGCCAAGCCATAAAAAGTAGAATTTAACAACAACTTCTCTGCCAATTGCGAATTCAAATTATAAATTCTTAAGTGTTTTAAAGCTTTTAAACACACAACACATTCAAAGTGAAATTGCATTTACAGTGAAAACTAAATTAAAAGCATAAGCACACTTAACTATAAAAATTTAGAAAACATTTTGAAATATTTCACGAAACGTCTCTCAACAAAGTAGTTTCAACAATTTTAATAATTTGTTGCTTAGGTTAGGTTAGGTTAGGTGAAGGAGCCCCTTGAAGGAAAAGCTTCCATTTAGGTCTATTGTAAAACCACAACTAATTCTACCCAGGGGTCAAAAAGCAATCCAAAATAAATCTAGAAAATGAATGGTCAGAAACTTCCGTTTCTTTATGACAGGAGGAGGGCGTTTACACATGAGGTGAAAGGTAGTCTCTTCCTCCTCCTTATACCCAGGGCTCTAGCAGAAGTCATTGGTCGGCATGCCGAGACTTTAGGTATACCTAAATATTTATTTTTATTCTATTCGTATCATCTTGGCAATTTTTCCAAGACGTTACTGTAGTTTTTAATTATTAAAAATTTTTTTAATCAGCCCATAAGTTTAGTCATTTTATAGCAGCTCTCTGTTAACGATTTTTTTTAACTTAAACTTATAATTTGTGCTTCTGCTGGCGACAACTTATTGAAACGCATAAAATTGCCACCAGAACTCCTTTTTGTTCTTTTTCTTTATGAGAAAAGTAAAGAAATATTAAAAAGAAATGAATGAAGAAGAAAAAAAAAATGGCGTCGTTTAATTATTAAAACGCACCATGCTGCGTCACTTTTAACAGAGTGTCGTTACGTGTGGGGTCCTCTTACTTTTTTTTTTCATTTCTTATTGCACAGCTCAATCATATGAATCTTACGTTTTATGTGATCAATGAAGTAATCAGTCGGTGGGTAGTAAGATAAGTAAGTGGCAAGTCCACTTTACAATTTAGTGGCGTCAATTAAATGGTTTGCTGCTGTAATTAAGTATGAATTATACCGAAAGATATTTCATATTCTGGCGGAACAGGAATGAAACATGAATTTTGTTAAGGCAAAAAATAAAATTTAGTTTTTGGGTTTTGGATACTCTCAAATTGTTTGGGGAAAACCAAAGTTGTTAACAGAGAAACAAAACAAAACAAAACAATATAACAATATAAAACATGTTTGTTGTTAAAATATAATATAAAATATATAAATAAATTATAAAAATGGTTATAATTAAAAAAGAATTAGAATTGTTAGAACAAAATTATTTGTTTGTGTCAATTGAAAGCGTTCATCAGAACAAGTTTTTCTTCTATGCTTTTAATCTGATTAAGTAAACACTGTTGTTTATTTGTTAAATATTTTGTATAATACACAGTAATTATGACAACTTAATTTCATTCTTAAGCTTTTTTATGTTTATTATTTATAAATATTTGGCTTTAAATTATTCGGTTTAAATGAGAATTTCCTATGAAAAGAGGGGACCACCATTTGAGTGTATCTTAGTAGATTAACTCAAATAGCCTTGTCACAAAATGTCTGACCAATTTAAACGTTTGGTGTGGTCTTTTATCGCACCGCAACTAATCTGTGATAATAAAGAAAATATACGTTGTTAATTAAAAGGTGTTTCAGTTTAGTAGTCAATAACTTGGTTACTTTTACATTAAAAGTTTAAAAAGTTTTAAAGTTGTTTTCAACCAACAACTTGGTTGATGGTCATGGTTGGTGGTGACAATTTGGGCAATATGAAGATAAATCGAAGGTGGTCTCTGCAGTAGTTTCGGTGGCAAAACAAAGAAAAAACCGCAATTCAAATTCCCATATTTATGATTTGTTTTAATAGATACTATTTTTTTTTAATTATTAAACAAATAAAAATGAAAAACAAGTTACATGTTACGCGTACTCTCGTAATGGAAACATTTAATGTGGATTAAGGCAATAAGTTTCAACATAAAGCAACAAATCTCATAATGTATGACGACAATGTACACGTATGTCGTACGATATGAGCATTTAATGCCACACAACGCTGTTGACCGTTCCTTATTAACTGTGCTGCAACCTATGAAATGTTCCTTTTCTTCACTCGTTCAGTCATTTATTCATTCATTCATTCATTGTGGTGGGTGGTCTGTGTAGAGTAGTTTTGATTCTAAAACCGAATCTATATTCTGTACTATTCCACACGATTTCAACTTTTATTCTTGTTTTATCAGACTCCACAAGAACGTTGTTTTCTGTAAAGTGGCAATAACGCGCACATAGAGAATGCAATTTAGCTCAGCCAGCCAATCATTTGGAAACTGAATATTATATGGGTGGCAAGTTATTGTTCAACAACAAGAAAAACTGCAAAAATTATTCAATTTTTTTCTCTAGTCTTTTTATACACTATTATTCGTCAATTTCTTAATTTTCTTAATCTATCAGTTACAAAAAATCAAAATGATGATGACGTTGATAACGACGATGATGATAAAAAAAACAAACTTCATATAATTTATTGATTTACATACAAGTGTATGTCTTTATGTATATGTATGTACGTATGTGTGTGTGTATTTAAATATAAAAATATATATAAAAATATATACGAAAAGTAAAAGAATAATTGTGTTTAAAAAAAGAAAATATCTCTTGATTTCCAACTTTACAGACGATACTCAATTCGATGCATAAATATCAACCCCGGTTTCATTTGGTGCGAGCCAACGATATTTTGAAACTCCCATATTCAACGTTCAGGACATATGTTTTTAAGGAGACGGAATTTATAGCTGTGACTGCATATCAAAATGAAAAGGTACGTACGGACGCTGACATTTTTTTGTCACTCTTCCATAAACAACAACAATAACAACAACAACAAAAAAAAAAAACGTTAAATGTTTATACACTTTATACTCTCATGATATTTTTCTTGTTCTTTCTTTCTTTTTCTATTCTTAATTCCATACATACATATATTATTCATCATACTTCGTCTATGTAATGGGCTGTCGTCACTAACGTACGTTCGTTCATTGGTCTTGGAGCAGATAACTCAGTTGAAAATTGACAACAATCCTTTTGCAAAAGGTTTTCGTGACACTGGCGCCGGCAAAAGGGAAAAGAAGTGAGTATCACTAAAGTTAAGCAAATAAAAACAACGTAGGTATTGGAAAAAGTGGCTTAAAGATACCTATTAAACGAAAAAAAAAAGAAACAAAAATTTTGGTTGTCTCAACTAAATAAATTAGTTGTTACCAATATACATATGCATGTTAATTAAAATTGTTAAACTATTAGTGAAAGGTGAGTGCTCTGCTATTCAAGAATTGTATTTGTAACTACAACTAAACAATGTTGTTGGGGTAAGATCTTGAATATTTGAAAAACGGATAGAATTGTGCCAGGGGCTAATATAGGCACTAGATGTCCAACACATGAAACCAATCACTAAAGATTTTATCATCACAATCATCTTGAACAACAAGTTAAACTTCAACCAAAACGTTGTGGAAACGATGAAGACGGCAAAAGTTGCTTTTTAGTCATGTTAGAACTGTGATTTATCCTTGAAGGTGGTTGATTGGATTTATACCGCTATTATTAGTCCAATGCTGATATAAGATATTGACTTATCTTAGAGGAGGGGCTATACATCACCCCAACAATAGATAGATAGATTCAATAGATAAGAATATAAAAGCAAACTCTATAATTTGTCTGAAGAATACTTGGAGTGTGAATACAACGATGTGCACTGGATTGAAGTAAAGAATATTTTAAAACGCAGAAGAAATGATCAAAAATTCAAAGATAATATTGGCAACTACATGTGCATTGCACTCAAATGAAGAATATTTGGTTCAACAAATTACTAAAAAAAAAAAAACTATCAAAGAAGTATTTTTTTCCTTTTTTTTTCTTCCCTTTATCCTGCTTAAGGATACAAATATTGGAGCTTTTTAATATTTTAAAATATTGAAATGAAATAGTTTTTGTTTTAACTGCACGACAAAAATAATCACATTTGCTGTTGACATCCTTGCATCCAGAGATTTGAAATAATAATATTCAAGAAACAAAAAATATTTAAATGCCACTCACAGTTACCGTGTATGTGACTGACTGCCTGTCTTACTAACATTTACTTTTCAGACATCTATGTGGCTGTCAGTTTACGTAACTGTGGAACATATTGTCTGACAGTTGTGGGTTTTGCCAAAGTAATGTAGGCTTCCTTTGACTGAGCAACCAGCTCACAAGCACAAGAATTCGCTTCGCCCAAAAGTGAATTAACAATATTAAGGCATTTCCTAGTTTTCCTTTTTTTTTGCTCTCTTTAGTTTTGGCAAATTTTCTAACGTTATTGAAACTCATGCCAAATGACAGTTGACTTCAGAAGTCGTAATCATCACAAGCTAAAGCTGTGGTAGAATAGTAACTCCCCCAACTATAGCTAACCCAGTTAGAATTTATTTTTAACAATTGTTTCGTTACGTTATTGTCTGTTTCATTATTTTGTTCTTCCTTTTTTTTTTTTTTTTTAAACTGCCACCACGTTTCTCGTATGTGACGATGACTAGTGAAGACGAGCATAACGATTACATTCGCATGTCAGGCAGTCAGTTCGTTGTCTCTGGTTTTTTTTTGGTGTCATCGACACGGAAGCAGAAAAAAAAATTGATTTATACTGATGAAGACATCAGGCCGTCAGCCAACCAGTCAGCCAGCCATTCAGTTTCATTCCTGTCGTTTTAATGTGCTTTTAACAACAATAATAGCGACTGTCATTCATCATTCTCAAGATTTGGCCAGGCTATTTTTTTTTTCTTTTCGTTACATTTCAAAATTTAAGTTGCTTAGTCAATATTAAATCCACCCCCTATGCCTCATCTCTTTTCGTGTATAAACTTTGGATGACCAAAAACGTATGCTTAAGAGATTTGCAACCGTATCGGATTTCCGGATTTTCTGTACTTTTTTTTGTATTAATTTTTAGAATTGATTCTTCCTTTTTCTCTTGATTGCTTCCCCTTGCTGGCCACACATCAGTCTCGATGAAATGAATTGAAATGTAAATGCACATGATATGGCTGTTTCTGCCTATGATATTTTTTTTATTATCCTGTTGTGATTTATTTTCTGGCCATCATTGTACAACGACGTATCGATTGCTTTTTTCTCTGTTTTTTTTTTATATTATTTTTAAGCCCATAATTATTTTGATTGTGTTGATGTATTTATTTGCTAATTTAACTTGTGGTATAATTTTCTAGATGCCCAGTGTTTAAATATTCTATTAGAAACGGAAATTAAAATCAATCAATCACAGGGTTAACACAGTCAGAATATATGTTTGCACATACAGAGTATGTAAGCCGAAGGTTTTTTGAAAGACCAACAATCAGTTTAAATTGCATAAGAATTTATTTTAAAATCAGCATAGTAAAGAAATCAAAAAATATTACAGTGCATAACAAAATTATATGAAATTGTTTATGGGTTTACCGATTATATTTTAAAAGTTTTTTGTTATCGACTGTTTTGGCTAAAATTAGCCAACTTGTTAGGCAACATATTTATATAATTACGCTATTATTGTAGTCTGTGTATCGGTGTATCGTTTTCTGTTATTATAGAAATTGAATTATACACCATTTCCATTGGCACTTGAAATTCTGTATATCATTGATAAATTTACTATCGAAATTACAAGTTATCTACAAAATTTATATGGAAAATGCAAGTCATTGACAAATTTACTACAGAAAATGCATATCATTGACAAGCTTCCAAAAATACAAATCATCAACAATAGATTTTCTAGCAGAAATCCTACAGAATGATTTCATAGGACGTGTGGAGTTTCAAGTCCTACATGCTTACAACAAAGTTTATTTTATATCCGTTCGTTTATTTTATATTCTATGGTGATTAAAGTAAACTGTCTTCTGAAAGTGCTTCAAATATGCATCTTAAGATATTAGTTTTGGAGTCGTCACTCTTGTCATGTCGTATGCTATGATAGTCGAAACAGTCCGATCCTTGAGGTTGAGGAAAGAGCGCTGCCTCTATTATTATATTTAAGAGATTAGAAGCCTAATGATGTTTGGTTTCAAAACTGAAGAGATCCATGAAAGAGCGGAAATTTGCAAAAATTAAGTTAATAAAGGCAGTGTTATTGAAAAGCCTTAAGGCTCTTACAAAAGGTTTTTATCAGAAGTGTTGCCAAGATTGGCAAAAGGCATTCAGCCAATTCAATTGATACAATTATCCATCATGACATTACCGACGTCCTACTAATAATTCCTTAGAATACCAAAATTACATTTAAAACTGACGAGTTAAGAAATTTTAAAGCTAAAGTTTTCAAGTAGAAACAGTTTAGTTTTCTATTTGTTGTGCCTTAATTGAAATGAATTTTTTTTTATATAAAGTTAAGGAAATAAAGAATTGTGAGAGAGTGGGAGAGAAATTTTTGTAAAAATTGTTATAAAAAATTAATTCGAAACACGTTAGAGCAATTTTCTTGCCATAGGGCATATTAAATAATGGAACAACTCCTTTGGTGTTCACACATCAAAGCGTTACAATTTTCTTATTGCCTCTGACTTCAACATGTGAATCACATGTGAAGAAAAAATAAAAAAAAACATGCCAACGAAAATTGGGCAATTTGAAGCGAATCCTGCCAAAGTTGGCAGCTTTATTAAAGCCAACACGAATATGTCCATAATACATACCTATATATGCACACTCCTGCAACATGTGTAGAAACATTAATACCTTAATAAATACAAGGTAGCAACACTAATTTAATAGTAAATCAATTTGTTTTTATTATTTCGCTTAAATTCCTCTTCAACTCCCCCTTTTTTTCTGATCCCCTTTAATGGCTGGCATTAGAAAATCAAATGGAATACATAGATAAATTTAGAGTAGGCTGTATAAGATAATTTTCATTTGGCCACCTTTAATGTGCAGGGTGGGTAAGGCAACAGTATAGACAAATAGAATAGTTATGCTTAAAGCCTTTTTATTCCGGGCCCTGTAATTTTCCTTTTGAGTTATTTTTTTCTGCTACTCCCTCTGTTAATTTATTTCTTAAATGCTTGTACGGATGGGTGCTGGTGCTGGTCCTTTTGCTTTTACTTTTGCTTTTGCTTCTGCTTTATCCTCGCATCCATGCTTTGAAGTGATCTTTTTCTCTGTAAGCAAATTTGAAATGTTCCTTTTTTTTTGTTTGGTGTATGTTTGTTAAACGTTTATCCTAGTCTCTGTATATTTATTGAGTGAATTTATTGTGAAGACAAACGTATTGTCGTCGTCAACTATTACGCCTTTAGGGATTTTTCTTTTTTCATGCGCTCCTTTATTTTGATTCAATTGTTGAGAATATTTTCACACAATCTGCTTTCAAATGCTTTATTGCTGTTGTTATAACTGGCAGTGCATATTTTTCTATTTATTTTTCATTTCTTTTATTCGCAATAAAACAACTTTGTTCCCATTTGCGTTTGTTTCTGGGTTTCTTTTCGAAAAAAAAAATTATAACCGCGAGACATTTTTGCTTCCTTCTTGACTCTCTATTGTATTCAATAGGCCTTTTATATTTTTCAATTGCTTGTTGGTGAAACTTAATTGCACATACAGAGAGACCAATAATTTATAGGAAATACAGGGTAATGATACAGAAAATATAATTCAACGCAAAAGGCTGAAGTCGCCGTAGTCTAGTAGGTAGTGTGTTGGCTTATTAGACGAAAGGCCAGGGTTCGTATCCCCGGTCAGACATCAAAAACGAAATATGAAAAAAATATTTCTTCGCCGACTTCCTCTCAGCAGATTTCTGGCAAAAATTCTGAGAGTCAATAAAATTGCCATGAAAAGTTTCTCAAAAAAATCTGTCGTTCGGAGTCGCTTTAAACTGTAGGTCCCGCCATTCATGTATAAAATTAGCACACACAACATAAGTGGTGTGAGAAGCTAGGCCGTAATCCTGACTGAAGGGTTGTAATGGCCAATTATGTGTAAAAGGCTCACATATTAAAGGAAGAGACCCAATACTAAGCATATCTTTTGGCAAAAGATGCTCACAATCCGATATTTTCTATTGTAGAAATAAATAGTACGGATTTTAATCAATCAATTGAGTTACCACCAGGACAATACTAACACTAAACAGTAGCCAGTAAGTGTTTGTGTCAGCCTTTTAAAATATCTTCGGTTAAAGAATTTTTATGGCAATACTTTTCATTCATTAGTTTCTGAATCGAAGGCAGTTGTATTTAAACAAATTGGCAACATCTAGAATAAACAATTGCAATCAAGAATTAGATTAAGCAGCAGTTAACCTCGTCGTACATACAGTTCAAAATTTTTTCTATGTTTAGCCTTTTTGGCTAAAAATTTTGACATTATGTTGTGTACATAGTTCGAATTAGAACATCAAAGATTTCCTGTACACTTTTTGTGTCATCGACCAGGGGGTTACCAAATTTTGGAGATGTCGCTATAATAGGCATAACGTCTCAGTGTACTGGAAGAAGTTAAAGAAATTTGTGCAAGATACAGCCTTCCTATGGATAGTATGGTGGTATTCCTAACGTTGAACGTACAACAAATCTACATGATGTAGGTCTTTGCTCTTTCGACCTACCTATCCACCTAGCTCCTGTACTCGATGGTATGGATCGGGCAGTTCTTTCGCAGTCTCCACGACATTGATAGCTTCCGTTAGGGGTTATGTACATACTATTCGTTTTGACAACGGGGGAATATCCAGAAAAAAATGAAAAACTTATAGAAAGAAATTGGATTTCCCACTATGCAAAAAAAAGTACCGTCGGCTTTAGGTTGATCTCAACCAGTAACTAAAAACCGATTTAAAAAGCTTTAAAAAATGAACCATTCCTTAATAAGCAAGATCGAGTATTTTCTAATAAACAAAAACTTTCATTATTCTTGTTACTAACGAAAATGTATTTTAAAATCCCCTACGGTTTATAATAAATTTAATACACATCACATGGTTTCACCCTGTTCGTTATGAAAGCATTTCACTTAATCTTTCCGTTCATCATACCATTCACGAAAACTTTTACGAAATGTTCGATTGAATTTGAAGTGCGTTTTATTGTATTTTTGTTGCGTTCCGCTATATTGCGATTAATTTAAATGGGCATTTATTTTAGAGCGTTGTTTTTATGAACTGAGAACATCAATTAGCGTATGTTTTGAAATAATTTCACTTTGACTTCATTCAAAAATTTAAATTCTTGTGTGTGTGTGTGTTATTGTTGTTATTATTGCTATTGATGTAATCCTTTATTACCTACTTTTTTCTCTCGATGGGTTTTTGAGTTTAGAAAAGGTTTTCCTTCCTTTTCAAACAGCGTTAATGACAAAAATTTTTATTTCGATATCTTTTGCTGAAATCATAAACGTTTTAAAACTAGTCAGGCAGGCAGGCAGACGGACAGACATGCCTTATGACACAAAGCAATCCTGTGGTGCGGTAAAAAGGGTGTAAAACCACAAAATTATTATTTGGCACTGTAACGCTAATGTTCGAGATATTAACTATGGTTAGACAGGACAGGAGACAGAGCTATGGGTGTTGTTGTATGCCAAAGGATTTAATCACAACATATATTGTGGTTATGGTGGCTGTAGAAAACGTTTTATTTCCAACGTTGAGAATTTGTAGAAAGAAAATGAAATGGAAAGGGCTGCTGTTTGACGTTTGAAACATCTCTACCCTTTGCAAGTGACACTGGTTAAAAATTAGTAAGAAATTTGTACAAACACTGTATGTATCGCTTTGTTTCGTTGGAATCACGTACATTGGCTTTGACTGATTGTCATTAAGCAGAGGCAGCACAATGTAATGTTATACCCAGAGATTAAAAGTATTTGAATACACAGACAAAGACCGAGAGGAAGAGAAACAATATAATGAAGGGTTAAATCAACAAACAATCAATGGAACAAACATTCAAACGGACAGTTAAACAAATAGACATACAATACATACATACAGTCACAAGAAAATGTTTTTTATTTGTTTCTATGGGGGAGATAGGCGAGGAGGGGGTCTTAAGTGTTTGCCAATGCCCAGATTATTTTAATTTGAGGAAATCTCTGTTAATTGTTGACAAATAAAGTTTTACACTACAGCAGAGTTTAAGGGGGATATGGAGAGGGGGTTCTTTTAAGCCTCTTTTTCTAATACAAATAATGATTATAACCATAGCACTTTATCCCTCCAGACAATTGGATATTCTTATCAGCCTTTTTTCTTACCAACTGTTGTTACAGGCAAGCGTTACTCTCGAATCGCGGGTCCGATTCGGATAAACTGAATCCCACACATGTAAGCAGTTCTCGAGCTCCTTTGCATTTGGGTCATACAGGACGGCCGCCACATCATTTACACGCCCACCCCTCACTACACGACAATCAGCAA
The DNA here is from genome assembly GCA_005959815.1 of Sarcophaga bullata. Lineage (NCBI taxonomy): Eukaryota > Metazoa > Arthropoda > Insecta > Diptera > Sarcophagidae > Sarcophaga > Sarcophaga bullata. Next base: position 612,776 of record QOCX01000011.1, read on the forward strand.
GACGATGAGGACAAATTATTGGATGTGGTAGGACCACCGCAAAGTCCTCTGTTGCCTTTGTCACACTCGCTACAGCAAATGCATGCCCATCAGCATTCGGGTAAGTGTCACATATTAATAGTTATCCCTCTTCCCCCTTTTTTCTCTTTATGTTTACAATAGAGATTATAAATACGGGTTTTAATCAAACAATCTAATCAATTCAAAGCCCTTGCAGCTTGGTTTAACCACTTGGCCGGTGCGAGTGATCATGCCAGTGAGGAGGCTTTGAGGCGACGTTTGCAATCGGATGATATAGAACGCGATGGCAGTGACTCCAGTTGTTCAGAAAGTGTGGGCGGCAGTACTGGCGGTGCATTTCGACCGACTTCATCGGGTAGCCCAAAAGAAGGAGCGGCCGGTTTGCCGGGTACTGGTACATATCCATCGCCAAATATATCGGTGGGTCCTCCTATACAGCCCTCGCCACACCTGTTGCCTTACCTGTATCCCCACGGACTCTACCCGCCACATCACCTGGGCCTATTGCACAATCCGGCTGCAGCGGCTGCAATGAATCCCGCCGGTCTCAATCCCGGCCTATTGTTCAACGCTCAACTTGCCTTAGCCGCCCAGCATCCCGCCTTATTCGGTCATTACTCAGGACATACACCGACCTCCCCTCTGCAGGGTCTGAAAGGTCATAGATTTTCGCCCTACAGTCTGCCTGGTAGTCTGGGCTCGGCTTTTGATGCTGTTACACCCGGTTCAAATGCAAATCGCAGCGGTAATGAGGCGACCGCCGCCTTGTGCAGTACGACGGGCAGTCTAGAGCATGGGCCACGTAGTCTTAGCTCTAGTCCCAGACCGCGTGCCTCCTCGCATTCCCCTCCCACGCGTCCCATATCTATGTCGCCCACTACACCACCGTCACTACTCAAACGTACGAACTCACCGTCAGAGCTCAAGAGCATCGAAAACATGGTTAACGGCCTCGAGGTACAGCACAACGGCAGTGTCTGCAGTACCAGCGGCTCCATTGATGATCTGCACAGGAAATCACCCTGCATACTAACGGATCAGTGACAATTGTATGACCGGGACGACAACGATCGATCGTCCGTCATCGATCTTGACGATGTGTGACTAGATAGTTACTCCCTAACCATGAAGGCTTTCAATTATGACACCAACAACAACAACAAATATTTAACCCATCGTGAAAATACTGCATCGTCCTGTTGATCGATCCTGTCTCGGTAAGCAAATGTTAAAAATAACAGAAAAACAAACAAAAACAAAAATTAAAATGAAATGAAAAATAAAAATAGTTTTAACTTGTATGGCAATTCTTGAAGAACTAAAATTCACTTGTTTTAGTATAAAATATTTTCTATCTCTATATCTCTTTATCTCACTCTCTCACTCTCTCTCCCTTTCTATCACTTTTGTTTCTGTTTTTTCGTTAGAACTTAAAGACCAAAGACCAAAACGTATAATTTTTTTTAATTTGTTTCTATTTGTTTATAACGTATGTATGTATGTTTTGTTTGAATCGAGCATTCAGTTAATAATTTAATTATTTTTATTTCAATTGAAATCTTTATTAATTGTACAATATTTATATTGTATTAATATTGTTTTCTATATTGTGTAAATTAAATTGTAAGTTATGTTTATTGTAAATGTCGTCTAGTATTATTTTCTTAGAGTAAAACAAAAAAAAGTGAAAATAAAACGATTAAAAATAAAAATTAAATGAAAAAAATCCATTATGTTCCTTTAAAACGAGACTTTCCGCTAAGCCACATCACGGTTAGTCTCGTTTATTATTTACAACAAAAACAAAATGATAAGAAAATAAAAAATTATATTTCCTGTAGAATGTCAACCATTATTTTTAAATAGTTTTTTTTTTTTAGTTTTTATCTTCTCCTAATTTAAGTTTAAGCAATTAATTTTAATAAAAAGAAGAAAAAATATTATTTAATAATAAAAAAAAAAACAAGATGCTCCCTCTAGTAACATAAACAGTTCATGACAAATATAAACGCACACTGGCCCCACATCTATCTTTCTTTTCTCTATAATACTCACACTAGATAACACTAGGTCTTTACAATAGCATAATGCACACGTGTATACAAAATCTACTTCAATTTGATGAACTAAATTGAAGAGATATCAAGAATGACAGTCAAATATTTAACTGTCATTTGAATTTAAAAATTCTCTCATTGTCTGCTTAAGCCAATATTAAAGTTGAAGTTCTAATACAGCTCTGTCTGATTGAATTACAGAGGGATAGACAGGCAGACCGACTATCATACAACTTAAAGCTAGGAGACGTGCATATATCTTACCACAAGAAGAAAAAAATAATACCAACTACTTCTCTAGTCATGTCTTGATATCGCCATTGTCATTGTTTGCCACTTGGCAATCTGAGATGTAGGAGTCAAAATTTAACAGAGCATGTCTAACGAACATAATCTAAACCTTCAGAAAATTATAAGGATGATTGATAAATGCGAACCTGAAGTAATATTAATTGATAGAATAGGTACTGGTCATTAGAGCGTCAGGATAACGGACTGGCTTCTCACAACACCACCACCTATGTTGTGTTTGTTAATTTTATACATGATTTACAGTACAACGTTGAATAGATAGGGCAGATTTAAAGTTTGTGCCGGTTGCATTTTTAGGTCAAAAACAATTTTTGTTTGCAAAGCATACCATTAAAGAAATACTAAATATAATCAGATAAGATTTCAATCAAACGTGTGATTTAGTACCAACAATCTAGTAAAATTTTATAACAACTTTGAGGTAAAAATATGGTGAAATAATGAATTCTTAAAAAACGTAATAAGACAAGCTTGACCAAAATTGAAAATTTGTCTGGCATAATTATGCAACAGAATTGTTACAAAATATGCAATTAAAGTATTACAGTGTGCAAAGTATTACATTAAATTATTTTTAAAATAATTTAAAATTAAATTTTTAAATCGATAAAACATTATCAAAACCTACACTTTCTTCAGACTGTATAAACCTGCTGATTTATTTTATTATTTTAAATCTTTTGTGTGCGCTTATTCCCGTTAGTATTTCTGTGAATTTATAAAATTTAATGAAAAAAATTGAATTGAAATGCAAATTTCTTTAAGGAAATTAAAATTGAATTAAAAAATAGAAAAAAAAGTGCATTAGAACAAATTGTACATGTAAGATGATGATGTATGTACGAGTAATGAGAATAAAACTTTACATCTATTGTAAATGTAAATATTTAAAGTAATTTAAATAATCAAATAAAAAAAAACAAAAAAAGAAAAACTATATGATATAAAAAATATATGTTTAAATAAAAATTAATAAACTATTCTATAATAAATAAATAATTATAAAACTTATAATATAGTATAGTATATTATATATATAATAAAAATCAGTAGTTTAAAAGAAAAACAAAACTATAATCTCTATATATAACAATAAAATAATATAAACGAACACACAATTTTGTAAGTATAAATAATTGAGAAAGAAATATTAAACATATAAATCCTCTAAATATTGGAAACAAAGGAAAACAAAAACAATAAATGATTTGGTTTTAAACAATTTAACAACAAATTATTATTATTATATAAATTATAAATTTATGTTAGTAATATAAATAAATTTTATAAAAAAAATAATAAAAACGGAAAATGAATAAATTTTGTCAAAAGCAAAAGAAAATTTTATTTAGAAGACATTTTCCATTTCACTTACACATTCACAGACACACACATTTTATAAAATGCAAGAAATGAAAATCACCTCTAAGCTCCAAAAACCTTCTTTCAAATTCAAAGTTTAAACAGAACAAAAAAATAATAATAATAATAATAATATAATAATAATAATAATATAATAAAAACTAATAAAAAATATATAATTAAACAAATTTAAAATAACAATTACATTATAAATATATAATAATAACAATAATAATAAAACTTTAATATTAAATTTATAAAACAGAAAAAGAAAATAAAATTTTATTTTAATTTCGAATTTAAGATTTTACAAAAACAAAAACATTTAAGATTAAATAAACAAAAATATAGAAAAGCAAGAAGAAGAAATATTAAGAAGATGAGGAAGAAAAGTTACAAATGTAAATTTGTTATTTTAAATAATTATGTGAAAACAAACAAAAACAAAAAAAAGACAAAGAAAATATATTGTAAAAACAAATCAAATTAACAAAAAAAAAAAAATCACAAATGAGTTTTATTAAAGGGGTGGGTATTGGTGGGAAAAGTACTCTTTGAAATTATAAATAAAACCCAGACTGCCAAGAAGCTTGGCAGCAGAGATGTTGATTAAGAAAGGATCTAAAAACGATCTCTCTTTTAAAGTATACAAAAACATTTACATTTAAGGCATTAATATACTTCCTTATTTAAAAAAAATCGATTAAGGTAGAATGTTATAGTACAAGGCGTCCAAGTGCGCGTAACGACCACGATTTATCAAAACTGCTTGACTAATTTCATTGAAATTTTGAGACAATGTTCCTAAGGTGAAGTCACCGTAGTCTAGTAGGTAATATGTTGAAGAACTCATAGTTTCTTTGGAGGCTTCCTCTTCACTCATGCATAACATTAACAAACACAACATAAGTGTTGTCAGAAGCTAGGTAGTGATCCTGACTAAAGGATTAGAGGATTATAGGAGAACGATGCAAGAGACCAAATCTAATGAATATTATGCCTAAACAATGGTCTTGTGGAATTCCTTTTCTTTAAAGAATTTATAGTAATAAACGAGCATGAAATGGTTTTAACACAATTCTGAAAAACACCTCATAAGCTATCGTAGGCATAATGTATAAGCTACGCCACTGTAATCAAAGAGCTCATTAGTTTGGTTTCCATGTTTGTATAGTCAGCTTCTTCCTCAGTTTATAGCTTTTAAGCATGGTTTGGAAATGAGTGTTAAGTCAGCCTAATGAATAGGTTCTTTTTGACATCGCTTCTGTTAGTGGTGGTGGTGGTGGCAATGGTGTTGAGTCGTCATTTAATTTCGTTTATAGTACCCCCCTCTAAAGGCGTTAGACTTCACTCTTAGGAATTATAATTAAATGTATTGTTTTATATTTTTAGACCCATTTCTTAATGGGCTAAAGCTTGAAAGCCATTTTCAGAAGTACTCATTGTAAAGTGCGGCGGTAATTGCGAGCTAATTAACGTGGCTTTACTAAGTACATTACACTACAGAGTCATCGTAAGTCAACCATAATATTTCGCACCTTTTCGTCCACTTGTCATCATCATCATCACCAGCCAAACAGCCAAACAGCCATCCAATCCATCCAGCGAATGCTGCCAAATACTCGTATAGAGGCAATGAAAACCTCATAAAGAAACACGTGGAAATATTATATTAAAGCGTATTATTGTATTTGTTGTTGTTGTTGTTGTTCTCGCTGTTGTATGAGAATAAATAAAAAAAAAGGAACAGAAGTGAGTGACTGCCAGTCACTAAAGTGGCAAAGTAATTAAATAACGAATGGCTTTTTAAGCATAAAATTAAGCAGGCGATAAGAAAGAATAAATGTGCTGATCGCATGTCACGACTATTTGTTATACGCCATATAACAGCACACCACTAACGGATTAGCCTAAAACGATGAGCCACGTCTAACTAACGACAGCTAAACCATCACCATCACCATCGCCAACAGCCAGCCACCCCTACCCTATCTACTACTCCTGCTACATACTACCATATCAGACGCCGTATTAACCGTTTTAACATGGCCAGGATATTTAAAAAGAAAATAAAAACAACAACATTAATTGCAATATTGACAAAAAAAAAAAAAAAAAAAATAAACTAAAAAAGAAATTAATTTGAAATGAAATGAAAAAAGGCAAGAGGTGGGCCCTCTTCAGCTTCTGCGTCAGAAGGTGTAACGGTTTTTAATGGCAAATGGGTGTTAAATCGATATTATTTTGATTCCTATCAAATCCTACTCTACGCGCACAATTGAAACTACAGCACTTAGCAGACACAGAGCCGCTCTAATTAGATTATAGGGGGCATTGCACACTAAATGACTTTTTTAAAGGCTGTGAAAGAAATTAATAACCCATAAGGATTAATCGAAAAATATTAAAAACATAAAAACAGATAAAATAAAAAAAACTTTCATTAAAATAATTAAATTTGAAAACCAGAAAATAAACCGTCACGGCATGATGATTAAAAACCAATTGTTTGCCTTCCTTCTTCAAGGAAGTATGAACTAAGATGACAGGTGCGTGAAAATCACAGGAAGGGTATGATTAAAGGATATCAAATTCATTTTGAATTTCAACAAATTTCTAATCTTAAAGCATACAGAAATTTGAAAGGCATGAAATATCCAAATAATTATTAAATTATAGAAATCATCGTTCTTTTATTGATATTTACTGCCCTGATGAGAGAAAAATCAGCAGAGGCCAAACTTAATGAATACAGTGACTACTATGACGTTAAACTGTTTTTGTTTTTGGACAAAAAAAATATATTTACCAGCAATATTAGTGTTCAGGTAGGTAGAATTAGTAATTTCATTATCCTAAACAGATTATTTTATCATTCGTATATGTAGATATGTACATATTCTGGTTGATACTTCGTTATTTTCTGCGGTATTTAATTGACGCTTTAGTGTCGACTTCGAGACGGAATAGAATATCCACAAGTCAAATTCCATAGAAACACCTTATTGACCAGGAATCCACATAAGCGTTATCTGATAAAAGAGGTTACATTTTCATAACTGTTTTCTCTTATATGAGATAGTAGTGGTAGCAGTGAACATGCTTCCTTAACAGTGTAAAGTTATGCCCGAAAGAAACTTCATCTATTAAGAAGTTTGGGGTTAATCACGACTGTCGCCCTAAGTCAATTTCGAGCCATCCATGTAGATCCTGGTATCGAAGCCCTTGATGGAATTATCCCAATTTCATTCCATGAGTGAACTGATGTGCCTTTCAAAACCGTTTTCGAAGATAAGTTCGGAATTATAGTACTCTGGCATAGAAAGGAATTCGTTTGAAATTTGCCGAGAATACTTGTACAAATAAACATAACTGTGCTAGCATTTCCTTCTTCGCTCCGCTACAGAATAGAATAAATTCGACGGCGTATTGAGAGCTTGAAAGAGCATGTATCTTTGAAAGCCAAAGATAGGCTTTGTAGACACAAACAAAATTCAAATTCTTCTGTGTTTATTATTCGACCTATTTCTCAATTCTATTGTATTGAGTCAAAATTTCAGTATTTTATATAAAGGTTTTTTTTTCAAGAAGTCTTTTCGCCGAAAATGGTGTTTTATTTACGAATTTACCATCGCTACAGCTTTTTAATGGCATTAAAGCGGTTCTATGAAATTTATGACAAATGATTGATAATTCGTGAATTAAGGAAACTATTAAATGGTTTTTTTATTTTAATAAGTGATTTAAAAACAAAAATATAAGCGGCACCCAAATAAATAAATAAATAAAAGCGGATATTTCCTGCATTTAAGCACCTGTGACATTTAAAAGTAGCTGTATCAGCAAATGTTTGTTTCACACATCAAAACATTTTGAAGCAACAAAACAAAACAAAACAAAAAAAAGGGTTACACAAGCAAACCAACAAATATTATTTAAATGCAAATGAACTTCAATTTGTTATTGTTATTGTTATTGATACATATTGATACCCTTTTACAGAATGAATTTATTCAACGAAGGCGTTCAATGTACAAAAAAAAATCTACCAAAAAACTGGCTATTAAAAGCCGATCGAAATATATTGTTATGCTTCAATGATCTGTAACATTTCTGCTGACGACTGGTAAAAGGGGGCCGCTAAAGAAAAAGCGAAATTATAGTGTTAAGGGGTTGCATGTCATCACCACTGTGGCAAATATGTAAATTTCCCACATCCGGAAAAATAAGTATGTATGAATGTACTCCATTGAATTTCCCCCCTCCTCCACGCCTTTAAACTCCTAAAACATGACAATAGAAAAAATTCATGCTCGGCTAAATTGGTTAAATTAAAGAACAAGAGGGGTAGAAGAAATACAAAATCAATACGGAAATGAGGTTATGAAAAGCAAAAAGCCTATTGATCTGTAACCACAAATATAAAAGCCACTTTCTAAAAACACTTAAACACACCCTGTGCAGTTTTTTTTTTTTTGTTTTTTGTTTTTCTTTAATTTTTTATGAATTTTAAAATTCCTTTTCATAGTCACCAAGAATAACAATCACAATGACATGCAAATTTTCAAAATAAATTCTAAAGGACTGTCCGTCATAAAACGACAGGCCATAGTATGACAAACGTCAAACGGCGTTGAGCAGTTTTAGTGAATTTTTCTTTCTATTTTTATTTTTTAGTTTAATTTAGCGAGCTGCATTAACCAATTTTCATATTAAAATGTGTGCAATTTTAGCAATTGCGTTTGTGGCCTACAACAACAACAAAAAAAAAAAAGCTTCCTTTCTCACTCTAACTGTGGCACTAGCTCTCTGGCCTCTGCTACTGTGTGTATACAATATACATATGATGTATCCTCGTAAATATTTCGTTTGATTGGCTTCAAATCATCAATTACCCAATACCCATTACCCATAACAATTTATTTTTTTTTTTTGCTATTTTAGCTGTCACTGTCTTTCTCTACTCATTCTCATCCACATTCATTCATGACGGACGGTCTTGTGTGATAGGCCATCAGAATTTTAGCCATGTAATCTAGCAACAATTTGATTTCGTTAATAATTCAAGTGTAATTTTTTAAATTTTTTTTTTTCAAATACTCATGCGAACATTTTGCCAATTGCATTGATAATGAGTATCACTGGCTGACCACAAACTGCTCTACAATTAGATCTCGTTCATTGCATATCGGAATGCAAGTGTTACCAAGAAACCTGTTCAATTTATTAATAAAAATTCACTTTGAGAAGCCATTGATTTTATAATTATTTTTTTTCCTCTGTTTATTTCAGTTAATAATCACAAAACAGATCATGGAATATGATATTAATTGCACATGCGCAAAATTTTAAATAAAATATGAAATCAAAAAAAAAACAGAAATTCCGAAAATATTTGAACGATTTTTCTCATTTATAAAATACAAATTCGTGGAAATATTATAAAAGTCTTTAAGGCACGTTATATTGTCAATAATTGCACGTTTTTTAAAGATTATTTTAGAAACTCACAATCGCATTCAATAGTAACACAATGGTACCACAATGTCTAACTTCAAACAGGATATGCGAATGAAAGATTATTACCATAGAAAACCAAAATATACTTTGTGGGCAATGAAGTAAGATCTGAAATACTTAAACTACCACAGGTGAAAAGAACTTTTTGTCTTATCTTATGAGAACTTATCCATTCACTTTGAGTCAATACATTTCTTAATTTTCTATCTGCTTTCTCCAATAATTCTCTAATTGGCTGAAATAATGGCTATTTAAGTTGCCATCGTACGAATTCGGCATCAGAGTATATCGTATGGTCATATACGCATACGACAGTATGGCTAGAGAATGTATACACCACATCTAAAATTGTCCTAGAATGCTGGATGTCTCTGGGAAAGATAGTAAGATATTGATGGACAACGCCGACGAATTTGTTAAAATTGGCACCATGAAAGATTCAGTTGATTCCTCTGCATACAGAAAAAGAAATAGTCTCACAGAAACTCAATTCATTAGAAAAGGTAAGACAAACTAATGAAACGACTTGTGGAGACAACAGACATAGCTCTTCCGATAATGGTTATATCTCGAACAGAATCTATCAAGATTCCATCTGTGGAACCATAGGACACTGATATCTGGGTATTAACCCCTAATGCTTCTCATGCACTTGGGAACCTAGGAAAAGAAACTCTTTGACACTCAGAAATAAGTAACAGAATGTATCTAACCAAAAGTAATGTGAGGAAAATTCAAGTCACTTCAAAATTTTGAAGTGTAAATTCCGTGCAAATTTTTCTTCCTCTCTTTGCTTTTTTTAACCAAAGTTTTATTCAAATTTCAAACCAAACGACATCTGCTTAATTTATGTGCGTCGTTTAAAATTCCAATCAACACCCGACATTAAGCGCTCACTTTAAACCTTTGTTTAAACAAAAACAAAAACAACAAAAATAAAAAGCCGATCCAAAAATAAAAACATTATACAAGTGTATCATCATCATCACCATCATCATCATCATCATCATCTTATGCGAGTGAAATACAATTATTATCTGTTTCTTTTTATTATTGTTGTTGTTGCTGTTTTTTCTTTTTTTTTTTTAACTATAGCGGTGTCTCTGGTATCAGTTTTGTTAGCTGCGGCGGTATCGGTGTCGGTGTCGGCAGTCTTATTTAAGAAAACTCGGTAATACAATTAAAGCAAATATTTTTGAATTGATCATCTTACAAGTTCGTAGAAGTACTATATACACTCATGCGTACAGACATATAGACATACTCATTCATACCTTCTTTTATTGTATATTTAAATACGTTTTCAATAAAAACAACAATAAAAACAAAAACAAAAAAATGTTTAAAACAAAATACAGTAGCAGGCAAAACTCTACCGAAGGCAAGTAAAATGAAAATATTTTTTGCAACAAAATACAATAACAACGAACAAATGAATGTATGAATGTGTGTCCCAACAAGGGTAATCATATCAACTACTGCTGCTAAATTGTTTTAAATTTTATTTCTTTCTATAGCATGAGATCTAGAAAGGTATTAAAGACTTTAAAGAAACACTATGTATAGTAAGTAATTCATTTTAAAAATAATAAAGTGTTTGACTGCAAAGCTAGGTCTCCCAGGTCCTAGCAAACAAACTGGTTTCATAATGACATTTTGACATTTTACGCCTAGAGAGTCTTGGAATAGTGGAAATATTTAATCTGCATTGGTACAACTATCTTCGTGGAATAGAATATTTTGTGAAAATATCGGGCTGAAGCTTCGCTATAGACTGAGTATAGACTGACAACTCCAGCGTTTTTTTTTTGGCAGAGATATTTGCTGTCCCAAAGGATACTGGAAATTGAGACTGACTTCGCCCTATTATTGAGAATAAAAAAGACTTTTGATGTTTTTGCGACACTAAAGACTAGTTTTTATTTCAATGTTGAAACGATTGTTAGTTTTAATCTTTCAATCTGCTGCTCGCCTAGAGTAAACAAGGTATAGGTTTGGTCTAAAGAGCAGATTAATCCCACCACTTATGGATTAAAGTAATGCTCACAACATTTGCGGTGTGAAAAGTTAAATCTTAATCCTGACTAAATAAGTAAGTAAGGTCCTCGAAATCTACAAGCTTTCCTCTATCGATTGATAGTGATAGAACTTTAGTATTTAATAAAACTGTTAAACTGACATTGCGGTGTCAGCTCTCTGACGGGGACCTGAGACTGATATCTCCTTTTGTAGAGTAGGTGGAGATGAAGAATACTTGGAGACGATAGAACATCTCCTCCTTGTCCAGTACTTGGCAGAAGAAAGCTGAATTCTTTTAGGAGGCGATTTTCTAAAGATTTCAAGTCTTTGTGAAAAGCATAAGCTTTTTGTAATTGTAGGGTACTTAACACCAACAGTTAATATTAAAGTCAGTTGAAACTGTAAGCCATTCTCTCACAATCTGTTCCAACTTACCACAGCAGCTATTAAGGCATTTAAGTTGTCAATGGCAATTGCCAAACCAATCCAATCTGCCAAGGATGAAGTTGGTCTGAAAAAAAGTGAGAGAATGGAGTGGCGTGGCATGAACGGGTGACCAATTTTAAAGTTATTGAATCGTTCAAAACATAGTTTGTAAAGTCAACATTAAAGCCGCATTATATAAAGTTGAGTGTCAGACAAATCAAGAATGGAATTTTTGCGCAAAATTCAATTGTTCTATCGAATGGAATGCTGGCATTGTCGTCGTCCTGCACTCATTGGCATCGCAACTTATCAAACTGACACCAAACAGCAACGCAAATTCCACTAACGCAAATAAAAATTAACTATTCATACGGAACTCATCTCTTACTTTAAATGCTCTGAGTGTGTACGTATGTATGATAATAGATGCTACCGTGTAAGCTTGGCGCATTGATGGTAAAGGAGAGAAGCGCTTTCAAGTGATATTTGAATGCCAATGCACAGGTTTATAAATAACAAAACTGTCATTTGGTACAACCCATTGTCTTTGGTTTGGCTTGGGAAAATTTTAACACGTAGCCAAGGCTTTTTCTTCCTTACGTTAAGAAATAAGCCAACAACAATGAGTATAAGAAGAGAGTGTAAAACGTTTCAAAATTATTATCGAGACTTTAATTATGATCTACAAATACAATTTGTTTTCTTGTATTGAAGACTTTACACCCCTCTCTTTCCCACTCCTCTAACAGTATTAAGTTAACCAACTGACGCAATAATTTTTTATTTTTCTTGTATTAATTTCCCAATTTAAATAAATGGTCTTTGAAATACAATAAAAATATAAAGAAAAATAACCGCCTTAAGAAGAGTCAGTTGCTGCCAAAAGCAACAACACAGAGAAGAAAAAGTGTAAGTGGTGGTGTGTGCGGTGTTTAAATTATTCGAGTATTAGCAGTTGTTGCACTATTTGTGTAAAGGAATGAATGGATGAATGAATGAATGAATGTGTTTAATTATTCAGTTTTAAAAGTTATTGATGTAAAACCATTCGGAAGCACTAAAAACACCGGCATACACACGCACTGAGACAAGATTATGGTTATTGCATGCACTTAATTTGAATTAAAACACCCATATTGCGAAGGTAGACGACTACTCTGCTCTACTGGCAGCCCGAAGACCGTAACAACAACAACAACAAAATAACAACAGTAGCAAAAGAAATGCTTACCACAGAAATAATTTTTTCAATAAAGGGCCATACTTTCGGTGGGAGATCACAAAGACAGGAATTTTTCACAGGAGATGTTTAAGTTCGAAAGAAAGAAAAATTCAATTATTTTGGTCTCACTGTGAAGCCTGTTATCAGACAAAATAGTCTAATCATCATTATTAATAGTTAGGCAGCGAATCAGGCATTGAAGTTCAATTTTACTCAAAAGCTTTCAAAGTTCTTACAAAAACATTTAAGCATCAGACATGACTTATTCCGTGAAACTTAAAAGGAAGAAAGATGGCTTCTTGCGATGCTGAACAAATTAAGTAAATAAATTAAGGCATATGATGAAAGAATTATTTCCATTATCCCGAAGGAGGTCAGACACGAGAATCGTTTGCAGCTAGAAACTTCTGCATTCATATTATTATGTACAACAGGCTCTATTTGCTTATATTCTAAATCGAATGTTGATACATTAGATTTTTAAAAAAAGACCTCTACTTAAGGTATTCCCAAATAACATTTTCTATGTAAACACCCTGTATAATATATTGGCGGACATAGGAAAAGTTCTTTTTTTTTTTTAAGACTACGCTTAATAGAAAACAAAATATCAGACAAATTGATCGGTTCCAATTGGGTGATCGAACGTAACGAAGTGCAATGAATCGAACGATCAATCAAATGATCGAATACAAGGCAAGAAAGAACCCCAAAATTAATGAATGAGTGAATGAATGAATGAATGAATGAATCGATCAAACGATCGATCGATGTATTAATGAAATAAATAAATAACTGAATGGCTGCCTGTTAATATAGCTGCTTCTTCTTATCATACTTCGTTGTATGAGTGAGTAGAACATGCGAGTGAGTGCTAGTAAATATGCGATGGTATCACGCGATAATTTTTGAAAATTGCTCAACTTTTGTTTGTGACGAAGATTGTTTTGTTTGTAGATTTTGTTATTGTGCTATGTATTTATTATTGAGCTAAAGGACTGGCAGAATGAATAATACAAAAGCGTTATCATTTTAATTGCTTGTCTAAGATCAGAGCCAGGAAGAAATAAAACTATTGCTTTGGTTTTTGATTCGATTTGGTTCGGTTTTTTTTTTTTTTTGGTTTGGATTGGTTTTTGCCAATTTGGCAGCTAGCCCAGATGTTTATCAATGCCACCACATCCTTAAAAATAAACCCAAAAGCCATATCCATACAAGTTAACGAGTACGTATGTACATGTGGTTAAGGGTGTTGGTATTTCTTGCGTCTTTCGTTGTATATCTTTATAGAGTATCTTTTTCGCTTGTTTCGGAGTGTTTGTGTTTTAAATGTCTTTATCGCTATATCCCATCCTTATTATTTTTTTTTTTTTTTGTCATACACATTTATTTTTATTCGCTTAATTTACTAAATGTAAAGATTCCGCGCTCCTCGCCAACCCCTGCAATTACTTTCGCTTTTGAGCTGTTTGTGTGGATAGCTGTGTGTGAGCATAATGCAGACATATGGGCGTTTTATGTCAGAGCCGATAAAATGACCCACACGACATAAACAACCGTCAGTTCTTACAAAAACGCATCAATTTGTCTCAATAAAGTGTCAATAGCACAATATAAAAACACCATACACAGTCAACGAACGCGAACGCAACGCACTTTTTCGCAATGACCATGGCAAACGGTCATTCATAGTCTATGCTAAAAATACTGACACCACACTTAACTGCAAGCCATACACTCAATCATTCATCACTACGTCTCGATTTCTAATCGTTTTAATTTGTTTGTATTGATTATTTTGTTGCCTTTTTCACTTCAGTTTCAATATAATTTTTGGGTGAATTTCTTTCGTTGTTTTCAGTATTTTTTGACAATTCAAGGCGAATTAGCATCATCGAACATTTGAGAATGTGCACTCAACTATAAATTAATGTTGGCTGTACACTAACAACAACAATAAGAAGAGCAGTAAGCAAGAAGAAGAAGAAGAAAAAAAGGTCATAAATTTCATATTTAATCGAGTGTTAAATGTTCACTAGCTCTTCTATTTATTAACAAAAGTTCATCAGTGTTTATACTGTGTTGAATACTGTGTGGCCGTTTGCACTGGCATTTTTCAACCACCCAGCATTCAACAAAAGTCAGTTACACAACTCACTCCAGTAATTACTTAAAGTGAAATTGTTAATTTCACTTCTTGTTTTCATTTTTTTCTTGTTTTTCTATTTCTTTTTTAGTCCTCTGTACACATGACATTGTCGGCGCTTTTAGAATTCCAAGAACCGATAACACTGTGCGATGCATTCAAGCGCACAAAGCGGCTTTGACAAGTCAATAAGAGAGGGAGAGATAAAGTCATAATTTGACGTCATCCGGGTTATACAAAATTCGCTGCCTGGCAAAAAATTTAAATCAAAACCATAAAACGTTCTCGTTGTGACATTTTAATTCGAAAAAGACTCAAATATTCCGTTGAACCGCTGTCGTAGTTTCAAGCAAGAGTTAAAAGTGATTCAAACTGAAAATGAAAATTCAAAAAACATAAAAATATAGCAGGAGGATAAATCACGAAAAACTAATCACAATTTAAGCTCACATGATGATTCTGTTTGAAAACCTTAGTTTATATAAAAGCACACTAAAATAAAAATCTTTAATGCCAACGACAGCATGTCCTTCTCAAACTGTGAATTTTAAATAATCAAAGCGTTTGCCAAGCACTGGTAGGGTACCAAATCTTTGTAGGGTAGAATGTCTTGTAAACAGTGCAGCCTTATGATATTACAAAAACTCTTTTGGGTGGGTAAGGACTCAGCAGTCAAAATGGGCTAACATTTTGTATTTTCATCGAAATTGTTTCTGCACTTAAAAAAAATCATTTCCTTATGAGTTTAAAAATATACTGACCTTTAACGTCCAGATGAAAAACTTTTTTGAATCAGAAAAAATCCTTTGATATGTGAAAATATGTGAATACAAGGAAGGATTTGTTTTATGGCCTGTCTACCAATTTTATTCTTCCACAGAAGAGCAGGAAATTATAATTTCATTAACTCTCTTGATGCACTTGCTGATGCCGGGTAATAATTTTTTCATTGGCGTATGGAATAATGGTAAGAGTTGTAGACAATGACACCCTGTTACTAAACCTTTAATTCCATTTTTCCCCCTCAAATCTGACGATGTGAAAAGGAAATGTTAGAAAATAAAATAAAAATAATTCTATTAATAAGGGAAAGACAAAAAAATATAAAACTTCTTAAGCAATTTTTAGCTGCGATAATTCGTAAGTTTCACGCGCTCATCCCCCGCCCAAAAAAAAGAAAGAAAAAACAAGAAGAAAATATGAAATGCGACGTTCCCTGTTCTGATGTGTTGGCTTTGCCATGCAAATTTATTTGTATTGTAAATTTTTGGCACCACAGGAGCTGGAATAATGCGTCCGAATTTTGTTGTTGACATGTTTTGCTTACCAAAACAAATTTTCACCACAAAAAACGCAAAAGAAAAAAAAAAGAAAGAAATCGAAATGAATATACGCTACAAAAGAGACCCCACAAAATGCTAAAATTTTCAAATTGTAAGCAAATGAAAGAATGACTGAATGGAATCGAATCGAATTGAATGACTGAATGAATGACTGACTGAATGAATGAGTAATTTCTGCTGACTCTATAGAATTTCACAAGCAATTGCGGCTCATAAATTCACAGCAGGGGTAAGTGAGTATAGACGTGGTAAACTTCATGGCAAAATGTGAAAGGCAATGGTGGTGGTAGTGTTGACGGCACAAGGAGTCTGTACAAAACGAAAACGTAAAGGAACTGTATAATAATAAAAGAAAATTATTACAATTATTAGAGATGTTTATATTATAACCGATATTGCTATTGTTTTCACCACTCACTCTTTCACTCACTCGCGGTACACTGTTCAGATTCTTCTATTCCTGTAACAAAGCTAAAGAGATGCGAAGTAATTGTATGGAAATGTATGATGGGATATGCTTATCCAACTTCTTGTTTCGCGTTATTTCAAGTATCAGTTTCTTACGACAACTATGACGCTTTTAAGGGGATGTTTATTTATTTATTTATTTGGATTTGTATTTGTATTTGTATTTGTATTTAAGTACAAATGTATAGTACATCTTTTTTGTCTATTTGTACTTCTATTATTCCTTTATTTCTTTATTTCGCCATAACAATATTCGTGGTGATTCCCAACAAAGCATTATGAAAGGTACTTGGCAACACTTGAGCTTTTTCTTTCCTCTACCATCACTTGTCTATTCTATTCACTCTAGTTATTACAACAGGGCTACTAAAGAAGGGGCGGCACTGCTTTTGATGGCATTGATTTCTTACTAATGAGATCAAATTGTAAGAAAAAAAATTTGAAATAAAATTTCCATTTTAATTTAATGAAAATTTCTACGTTAAGCTTTAAATTGAAAAGCGTTTACAGTTTGTCTGTTATGCCATTATAAAGTTAATTGCACATTAATGATAAATAAATCCCCCAACAACAATTTTATTTCTTTTTTTTTTCTTTTCTTTTGTTGATTTACAGGTGCCTGTGTCACATGCCTATGCATTTATTAACTTGTCGGAAGGTGACAGAGAGGGGAGAGAGATGGTTAATGGAGACGAAATTGCACTGCGTTTAAATATCCAAAACTGTTGGCAATTGCCATAACATGACAATTTAACAGCCAACAACAATAACTAACGAACTAACTACTATGGCCCATAAACACCCATGTCGTACTACAATATAATACGTATTCCGCTTAGTAAACATTGTAAATATTGTTACCGTGTATAAATACTTTTGTAAAAATGAAAGAAAAAAACGTATTAAAATAACGGTATTGTTACGCCCACTTAATAGTGTCGTCAAATTAAATTTTTTCCAGACTAAATTTAAACGAAAAACAAAAGGAGAGACTGAGTACTAAAAACTAAAAGGCTAAACATGCAAAAATCGTTTGTTTTCCTTAATTTTGGTGAAGAGAAACAGCACATTCCTTTCGTATAAAGGATATAAAAAAGTGAATAAAATACAATATTTTATGGAAAATACTTAGTTGAGGCTATAAAATGTCTAGAAGCTAATGAAACCACATCGTCTATGTATATTAGTTGTGACGATATGCCGTTTCGCCTCCAATTTGTCGACAATTAATGCCTTCGAAGACAAAATATATGACAGTGACAAAAAGAAGTGGCTTACAGTACGCAAGGTTCACTAAGGCTGCCCTCATGTAGTGCCCTCATTTATCGCATTATAGTCATGCATTGCATTTTACCTATGCTCAATCAAAATTTGTTAGGTTTTAAAAGATGAATTCAGCTCCTGGATAAGGAGGAATGTAAAATCTGTTACGAAGAGCATGAATCTATGCAATAGTATTGCGCTGACTGAGACAAGATTGTAAGTTTTCAACGGTTGTTAATTGGTTTCGGAGCACATCAGATCTCTTTCTATCGGGTAATTTAGATTTTGTTATAAATATCTTCCGATTCCTAAAGAGTTTACCTTGGCTTTTTTTTTTGAAACTGTTTAACATACCCAATGATATGATTTTTTTCAGTAGAAAACAAAAATAATACTTCTCATGTATAGAAAATAACAAAATTATTATTTCGAATACACCTCTCCAATGAAGACTATTTCGTTTTTTCTTCTTCTTCTTAGGTTCCTTACAAATATAAAGTGTATCTCAATATGTGTGCATGAACATTTTAATATGACTTAAATAAATAACGTTTTGCGATTTTCCCACAAAAAAAAAAAGAAACTAGTAAAAAAAAGAGTATAAAAAGAAAAAGTTGAATAAAATAAATAGAAAATTGCAGAACCATTAATGCCAACCAACATTCACCACCTCCTCCAGTGGCAAAACCACCCATCTAAAGGATGATTTACAAGTTACAAAACACAGCAGGCTGGCATTCAGCAGAGTCTCTTGTTGGATACAACTTTTTAGTGCGAGTTAACCAGGTAATTTGGTATATTTAGTTTGATGCGATAATTGCACACAAATGGAAATTAATTTGCCAACACAGCACAGTAATTTTCAAAATATTATTATTTATGCCAAAGGAAGTCAAGTTGTAAGTCAGTTTCAATATGAACAAAGACGAATGCAACAAGAAGAATAACAACAAAAAGTTAGAAGCAAAAGTAAAAGCAGAAGCAGAAGGACTAAAACCATAAAACGTATTACGACAACGACGACATCAATAAATAAAATTTTGCCTTAATTTTAGGGGACATTATTATCGCAGGATATACACAGGCGTACAGACGCTGTAAAGGATATAGTACAGCACCAAGTTATATTTGTTAAAAGCGCCTATTTATTGTGTGTTTCTGTGGCTTAAAACTTGCACACTTATAAACCGAACAATAGCTGCGCTGTACTAATTAGAATTAAAAATACTTTTCATTTCAAATAAGAATTTCATTAAATTCACTTCAATTACATTATGGACATATGTAAACAAAGGCACTTTCAAAGACGGAGCTTAATTTAATAATTCAGAAACAATAGAAGCCTTAAAAGACAATATGAAATCGTCGAATGGAGTCATGGCAAGTGTAGATCCCATATAGTATGTAGTGATGGATGATATACACCGATGTGTTAAAAGCACTCGATGTTCACTTCGATGTTTTTTGCAGCTCAACCTCGATAAAACATCTATGCGTTGTATTCGATACATCGAAGTTAAACAAATACATTCTTGAAAATGTTGGTAAATGGAATTGGATAAACTAAATGTTGGTAAATGGAATTGGATAAACTAAATGTTGGTAAATGGAATTGGATAAACTAAAACGATGTTGGCGAAAATGTTGGCGCTATTGGATTTAAGCTTATTGCATAAATCAAATTTAGGTTAATAGGTGGCAAGTCTAGTGGTGACAGTGCCAGTAAACTCAACGATTTTGGAAAATTCTTTACAAGACTGTGTAAATGAGAGATCATTCTGTTGTATATTAATGGGTCAAAGACATAAACTAAAACAGTTGCAGTAATATTCCAAGCGAAAGTCTACTTCATCTAAATATCAATTGATTTAGGCCAGGAAGTACAGTCATGCCGCCTTATAAGTTTGACTCAAATTTAAAATGGAAAGATGAATCAGCTAGGCAAGACTGAATTTCCAACCACGTAGGAATTAGCGGCAATGAATACACACAGATCAGCTTGCTAGAAGTATAACTTCCATACCATTGAATAAGAAGAGAATTTTGGAAGGGTCTACTTGGAAAAAGGAAAATTGAAAACAAACGGAGAGTTGATATATTTGAGGATATTTTGTCTCTAAATAAATAAATTATTTCTTTGCGATTCTTAAGCCATTAAGCTACAAACTATTAATTCTTTATCGAGAAAATGTGATATTTTTTTCATATAATCTTCTAAAATAAAATTTTAATAATTTTAAAATAAAATTTAAAAATATTTGTTTGTCATCAATAATTGGCTTATTTATCAAGCACCGACAAGCAATTTTTGTAAATGTTTATAAAATTTTGAATAAAAAAATATATTGTTACTAATTACTCACCGTCAACTGCATATAACTGGATAGACAGACGTTTACAATATTTATTTCTGCTTTGATATTTCGTTTGTTTGAACGTAAGAAACTGTGATTCGATGTTTTTATTTTGTTGTTGTTGTTTTTTGGTGCTTTTGGTGTTTAAACGTACCAGTGCAATGATGTCACCAATTTATTAACCCCTTTTCGGGCCAACTTTACCGAACAAAGTTATGCATACCCAAAAACCGCCAACCCCTAGCTAGCCTGTGTGTTTTCGTACGTGTATTTAGCAGCAGCACTGGGGTTCTTGTTTTATTCCAAAGAAGAAGAACAAAAATTTTAAACACAGTAACTTTATGACAGAAGTTTGTTGTTGCTATTATTATAGATGTTGTTGTTGTTGTTGTTGTCTTTGTTGTTGTTATTATTATTATTATAGCTGTTGTTGTTGTTATCTTTGTTGTTGTTATTATTATATTCGTTGTTGTTGTTGTTGTTGTTATTGTTGTTGTTGTTATTGCCTTTTTGGCATCAAAATTGTCAAATTGACTTTAACCATAAAATACTTGAAAACAACCATAGAATTGAAAGCAGAAGGCAGCCAGGCAGAGAGCCAAGCATATAGTTTTGGTTATAAAATGTTATGGCTGTTGTTGTTGTTGTTGGTATCTGTAATTGAAAGAAATAAAACAACCAAAAGGTTGTTGAAATTATAAAAAAAAATAAAAAAATAAAATAAAATAAAAAAACAAGAAAAAATTAAAAGAAGAAGCATTGTATATAAACGCATATCTGTCTGTCTGCCTGCCTGTTAGTGTGTCCTTAAGTGCGTCTATTTTCTTTTTTTTTTTGTTTTTTTCTGTATGTAAATTGCGTTTAATGACAACCAAAATGTAACAACAACTGCTTCTTTATTCAACGTTAACAACAACGCATATACATACTTGTAGTATTTATAAATAAATTTTGATGTTGTTGTTACTTTTGTTGTAGTTATTGTTGTTAATTTTATTTATTATGAACATTTATCGAGAAGGTTTAACTAAGGTAAAGGAAAAAGGGTTAAAGGGATACCATACCATGGCACATCAATCGTTGAATATATGACTGAATGAATGAATGAATGAATGAATGAATGAAAAATTATAATAAAAGTGGTTAAAATTATTTAGTGGTGACATAGTTTTACAAATGTTAAGTATATTTAATGATTTATTACCAAATAACACACTAAAAACAATATGAACAACAAATAAGAAGAAGAAGAAGAAGAAGAAGAAAACAATAATAAAAACACAAGTAATAAAATACAATTTTTTAAGAGTTCTTATGTTAATTTGTTAAGCAAATTGTTTTATTAAAATTTATAACAAATAAACGGGGGAAAAATAGTTTTGTTAACAATTACAAAAACGAATTTCTTTTTTAATAATCAAATAATTTATGTAACCAAAGATACTACAATAAACACGTATGTGCACATGTACAATTCAAGAACGCAGTGTTTTTTGAAAATGAAAATTTGAAATGAAATTTTAAGGCGTCATGTCACAAGGGTTGAAAGGTATTCAAAATTGTAAAAGAACTTATTTTTCTAGTTCCAACACAATGGGGAAGAGCTTCCATACCATATACATATATTACCATCATCGTTCCCGTATTAAGAATCTGAAATATTCTAACATGAGAATTTTCATACTTTAAACGTTTTTCTCCTAAGGTCTTTGCAAACACTGGAAGTTCAATTCCATTAAAGACATTTGCCGGCAATCCATTATTATGGAACACTTTTATTGATCTGACAAACTGAACAGGTAGGTAGATAGGTATGTAGGTTGTGCGCTCCCCCGTAGGGGTACCAACCACATCTTCTGTAGCAGGTTTTTCAAAATACAGCTTCTTGCTGTCCAGTCCTATGAGATAGCTTATGCAAGATGCAGTGTTACCGGGTGTTTATTAATCGATTTCGTCCCATATCATCCGCATGCAATTGCAATTGCTATCAAGGAAGATATTTAAATCACTTTTTGTTACCAAATTATCACTTGCATAGACTCTTCAATCTGCTCCACTTGAAAAACTGTGTTATGATGCTGACGACATAATTCGAATTCTGGTTACTGTATGGTGTTCCATCCAGTCCCCATGTTTAGAGTCATCCGCATGTAGCAACAAGGTCTCGTAGGCATTATGGACCTTGAATCCGTTTCATCAAAAAACTCATTCTGACATCAGAGGATGCAATTGATACATTAGACATCCTGTCGGATATCTTAACTACACGCCAGTATCTTAACTACACGCTGTTGATACAAGTTATGGCTATTGTTGATCAATTCCTCAGCAGATTGAAGACCCCATGACGTAAGTGCCACCACATAGTAAAAATTGTCAAGGTTAAATTCTGATTTTTGATATGAATGAGTCCATGCTTTTCATATGTAGCGATTGATTGGTAAAGGTCATCATTTGGGAGTTTAAAAAGGTGCTTTTAAGACAACAAAGAGACTTCTGGTGTTTTATGATTGGTAAACTATTGAATTGAGGGGCAAAAAGAATGCCTAAAATTCCAGCAAATTCCCTTAAATTACAATTATTTCAGCATGGCTGACGAATTATTAGAGACAAATTGCTCTTATGCTTTAACAAGCCTTTATCACATTTCTTCTTCCGGTTACTTTTGTTTTTTATACCAGCAGTCTGCATGTCTATCTGCCGGTTTGTCCGTATGTTTTTTCCATTTCCATTCAAGCACTGCCCCTTTTTGCTTGTAGGAAATATAATTTAATTTTTCCGTATGTAAAACTTAATTATTTGAATTAAAAATCCACAAAAACAAAAAAACAAAAATAGAAAGAAAGAAAAAAAAATAGGAAACTATTCTTAATTGCAATATTCTATTTCAATTGAAACATATTTTTTTTACCAATGTGTGTGTGTGTGTGTGTGAATATATATGTTTTGAGGAGTTTGAAATGTGAATGGGCACTACAAATTAAAACTATAAAGAGAATCGTCGTCGTATGGAAGCGAAACGAAATGTTGTAGAAACGGAAGGTTAACCATGTGTATGATGTTCAACACCGTCTAAAGAATAGGATGACAAGAAAAAGAAGAAGAAAAAGGAACAAAAAAAAAGTTTATTTTACAGTTAGTGGCTGGAACACTATTATTGTTGCCAGCCAACCCAGCATACGAAGAGATAGTCAGACAGACAAACAGACAGACAGATAGACAGACACACTGACACAAACACATACAATATTTTTATGCAAATTAAATTACAAGTTTTGAATTCTTCGGTTTGGTGACTGAGTCAGGTGGTTGTACTAGGAGGCAAGGCAGACGACAGGCGTTACGCTAAACGAAATGCGAAATGCTATACGGAAAGCGTATAACAACAGCAACAGCAATAGCACTAGCAATAGTAGCAATAATAGCAACAACAACACTAGTTTTGGCCATAAGAAATGTCGAGTGACAATCGGAAACTGCCCACAAAAGTGCCAGAGCACTAAACGTTGCTGAAAAAGGCGGACAAACTTCTAGCGCAACTTGCGACATAAATCTTTTGGCAACATAATGTTGGCGGGTCAGCCAGCAAAATTTACTGATGTTTTAAAGTGGGTTGTTTAACTACAGCTACAACTACAGCTACTGTTATTTGTTGCTTGTTGTTTTAGTGTTGTTGTCGTGTGATGATGTCGAAGATGACGATGATGATGATGATGGTGATGATGTTGCACCCGGCTACTGTTGATGATGATGTTGATGCTGTGTGGCAATAACAAATGAATGTAAATGTAGGAACGTTAATTGAAATTTAGCGCTATACAACTGATCAAAGGACATTTGCATACTGCCATTAAATTCACACACAAACAACAAAACATATGTATGCATAACTACACATACATATGTATATGCAGAATGGCATGGTGTGACATGCATTTCAGTATATACGACCGACTATTGCTTCCTTAATTTATGCTGGCTGGAAAAGGAGGGAGGAATGTTGTTGCTGTTGTATATTACGCTATGAATTTAGTGTAGGTGTGTTTTGCCTGTTATTTTAGCCACGTATAACAAACAGCATGTGGCCATGACTGTGGCTTATACTCATGTGCACCCAAACATACACATATGCATCATCAGGTTTATTTCTGGCCTGTTGTTTCATTTAAAATGGCTCATATCACAGCTACATTGACATTCATTCAATAAAAACGTTGTTGAATAATTTGGTTGTTTCTTTTTTATACTATAACCCCCCATCCTCCACCTCGCCTATCTACCTTCTCACTTTAGAGAGAGGCAGTAAGGTTGACGTTTTAATTTTTTTCTGCTTTTTTTTAATTTCTTTTTTTTTTGTTTTGGTGAATTTGACAGCAGTTGCTTTGGTGGTGGTGACACTGGTGCGGTTGGTGCCATGTTACGATATTATTTTCAATAAAACGGAAATTATGGTAATTTTTCATTATATTGTTAAAAACAGAAACATAAACGCCATCATGTTAATTACGCATGTTTGCCTGTTTAAATTGAAACAGTGTCTGTCGTCTGTCTGTCTGTCTATCTTTCAGGCAATCAGTCAGACAAACAACGGGCTCGGCAGGAAACTCCAAGCAATACGAACATCACTTTCATTTCATTTCATCCAACCAGTTATCCTTATAATCCTATTTTTATCATGTGTCAATATTTTGGTTTTTTCACTTTTTTTTTTGTTGTTTCTTCTTAAATTTTGTTACGTTTTTCCTTTCATTGCGTATAAAAAGTTATGCCGCCGCCGAACTGCCACACGAAACACTAAAAACATGCAACCCATAATCTTTATATGAATAATTGCGTTTCAAATATGAAAAAAAAAATTGTGCATGAAAACCACCAGCCACCAAATGGTAGTGGAAATTTATTAAAAACAGAATAAAAATAAAAAAATTAATAAAAATCAGATCAGAAAAAGCTTGTGCAGCATATTTGAATACAAATCCAAGAGATATTGAACTGAAATAAATCAAACGGAGCGCTGAGATTGCTAAGACTCAAGACAATACGAGGTAGATCCACGTCGTTTAAAAAAATTTTCGGTAGTTTTTCCACAAAAGTACAACAACATGTCTTCTAGGCGAGAAAGATTTGTCCTTTAGTTTCATTTGTTGAAAGTCTGGAAAAATTATAATGAGCACTTCGTAAAGGACATCGTGCAAACCCTTACCGATGCAGTCAAACTGAATGAAACCATTGTAGCGGAATTTACTTGAAACCAATCGGAATATCCTGGTCTTTAAGCCTGCCGAATTACTTTTTTAAGGTGAAAGTGTCAGCAGTAAAGGTTCGGGTGAAAATAATTGGGGATGCAAATATGTCCAAGGGGAACATCACGTCAAGAAAAGTAAGATCGGTTACTTAAATGTGTGGAGTGGTTTTTACATTGAAAGAAGCAGGATTCTGTATTATTATTGGACCATAATGTTGCTACCGCAGGCGTGATTCAAGATACGGCTGCTATAAAGCAGAGGATGGAAGACGTACAAAAACTTATGCTAATCAAACTCATGAAGGTGATTTAATTCTATTTAAAACCTACACAATCTAAAATTTGCGGAGCAAACAGTGCTCATAAGCAGAAGAAGACAGAGCATATTTTCTTAAACCGCGTGGTAATCGATGACCCGAACGATGCCAAAAAGAGGAGAATTTCAACAATGTAAAACGTAGAAACCTAAAAAAATCCCAGATTACTTTTAAACAAAGTTGCTGCTTAAGCGATTGGCACAACGAATTATCTCTTGTTTTTTTTGTCCAATTCATATCTCCTGGTAAAGAAAATCCTAAGCTTCCATAGCAAACTATGTTTGCAGATAATATTGTAAAAAAAATTAGGAGAACACTTCGAATAGTTACTCGACCAACAACGTGTTGTTATGCCAAAAATATTCAGTAAGATTTGCTATTGGTTTCATTTCCTGTCGCATGAATAAACTAAAGGCACAATTAGCCGAACGTGCACGGAACGTGCGCTCATTTTTAGAAAATTAGAAAATGCAATACAAAATGTTTACCGATATTACATTACGCTGTAGTAAATGCTACGTTCCGTGACAATCCATGAACGTTCGGTTAATTCTAGTTTAATAGACGAGTAGCGCTTGCATCATCATTCCTGCAGTGGGAGAAATGTTTTATTATAAAAAAAATATGCAGCAACGGCGCTTTCTTTTTCAAACAAACGAGATTACCACAAGAGATTCAAGAGCTGCTAGAACATGCGATACCTTTCTCTCATCACGAGAACATTACCCATACCATATTATGGTGACCACATGACATCAATAATGCTGCAACTATTTAAACCCATTTACTTTTATGGGAAAGAAACTTTTTAATGGCCTCCTTCACCTCCTTCTCCAGCTATTATCTTACCATATAAGCTAAATTATTTCAACTGAACTTTCTAAACAATTTGGATACTTATTTGATGATGTATTTGAACCCATTTAAAGTGTTTACAACTTAACAAAACACGTACCTTTTTGGTACTCACTTTCCTGAGAAATAGTGCTACAACAATAGGCAACAAGACTACTATTAAACATTACAACAAACCTATGAAAACTAATGAAGTACTCGTACGTGCCACAATTGTCGTTTCTAGGCACGCGCAATAATTCACCTCCAAAAATTATTTTCGAAAAAAAAAATTGTTTTTTATGATAAATAGCCCCTCAATCTATAGAAGAAGATCTCTTTTATAAGCGGTTATTACACCTTTTTTAGATGTAATTTTAGAGATAATCGAGCCATTGTTTCAGAGATTCGCTTATAAGTGTAGATTTTATGGGGAAATTTTAACTAAAAGCGGAAGTAATAGACGCGTAATGTTTGTCAGCGTTTTAATAGTTGCAACAAATGCAGAATACATAAATAATTTCTAAATGAATTTTTATTTTAAATCTACAAAATTGTTAGGGGTTTTTAATTTCAAATTTTAAAATATTTTTCATGTTAAAGAATTGTAGTTGGTATGGCTATAACGTAGTCGCTATTAAATAGTTGAAACGTTTTATATTTCTGTTCATAAAAACCTCAAAATTTTAACTGAATTTATGGTAAATTTTTGTGTAGATTTTTATTAAGTGCCCAAAAATTTTACGACCTTAGTTAGTCTTCTACTGGCCCATATACAATAAAACAAGAGCATGTAATTCAAGATGGACATAATAAATCACAAATTTCAAATGTTAATATGAGTGGAAAATAGAATAGAACGTTACAATTCAATTTTTCGGCAATATATTGCTCCCAAGATGGAGAATTAAGGACTACTTGGTACTACACTGCACCTAGGCCTGCTAGAGGCTTGACAATCAACGAAAATTCTAATCCCACCATCAGAACCCCAGTTGGTAGGCATTTTGTACGATTACAAAACCACAAATACTTCCGCCAGAAAATGCCAAAAGGTCTCCGATAATCTAAAGGAAAATGTAAAGTTCAGAGATTGGTAGAAATCGTCAGCCATCACAGCGAATGCCATCTTGGGCCCATCTTTGAAGACTGTAGAACCGGACTTCGTAAAAATCCTATTCCTAAGTTATTATTTCCTTCCAGGCAAAGCAACTCTAGCGTATCTACACAAATACAATTTGC
Source organism: Sarcophaga bullata (assembly GCA_005959815.1). Taxonomy (NCBI): domain Eukaryota; kingdom Metazoa; phylum Arthropoda; class Insecta; order Diptera; family Sarcophagidae; genus Sarcophaga; species Sarcophaga bullata. The sequence goes on from QOCX01000011.1 coordinate 640,927, forward strand.
CAACGGCTAATCTGAGTTCAATTTCTCCAGATACGGATGATATTATGGACACTGGGAGATGGTTTTCTAGTACCTTCAGCCTGATCTCATCCTAAGCCGAAAGCGATAGATGGGCAAAATCTGTAGGCAGTAAATGCAGAAAATTATTGAGAGCAGCAGAAGACCTGACAAGACTATATGCACAGTCCTCTGAACTCACCAATAGGTAAGAAATGAGCAAGCTACTAAATTGTACATCCAAAGCTTTATCTGTTGATTCTCATTTAAGTTTTCAATGCAAATAATGCACGTAATGAGATGTTCCATAAGTTGTCTCTCCTACTTGTCAACAGCATCAATATTTTCGGCAGAATTTCTGGATTTTTTCAAACTATCGTATATAAAAGGCTTGTTTTTGCACAATTTGAAAGTAATTTAAGAAAGGTGAACACTGACTGACTCCTACTTTGCTTTTGACATCATCTAGCATTCAAAAATTATCCTCAAAGAAACACAAATTTTCTCTAGAAATAATTATTGAATTATTCTCCAGAACCCAAATATTTTTTAATAATTCTATTCCCCAAAATTTGTCTTTTAAAAGGCATAGTGAAAGCTACATTCGTAGCTTCATTCATTCGTATTTTTTATCATAATCTTTTTGCCTTTCTTTTAACTCATCTTTGAGTCTTTATCTAATGTGTCATCATGTACTTACACCATCCACTCCACATTTCTTTCATTTTATTTAATATGCTTTTTCTTTACCATTCCATAACCAAGCGATAAATGAAGAAGTGTTTCTTCATGTTTAACACTTTTTTTTAAATCGGCAGGGGAATGGATTCTATGGTTTTATGAGTGGCTTACTTCAAAACATGTGGGGTTCTTTAAAGGTGTAAGTGGATAAAAAGATAGCCTATTAAGGACTTCTTTTATGTTTTGTATGTTTTTCTAACGTAGAATAACCAGGCTTAGGAAATGGAGCACTAATACACTCAGCACCATGAGTAAAACACGACGACATATTTAACAGAGCATCAGAGTTTTAATTGAAACATGCTAAGCCAGCTAGCCACTTAAAGTAATTTAATGTTTAGTGTTTAAAAAAAAGTTACAAAACTCTTGTCGTAAGCAAAAAACCATGTACTGTAGCCTCCGCTTCTTCCTCATCATTACAGCCACTGCAAAAGTTGTTGATGATCATATTCAGCCTTTACCTGGTCTAGCAAACAAGTGGGTTAATTTTACTGGTTTTCTTGCCACTCCACACAAGAATGATAATTTGTTATCTGTTGTACATTACTTTATAAGAGCATCAAGAGTATTGTTACCTTCAATGTCCCATTCCTTCCTGTTCTGGAAGCCACCTTTGAATATCTCTTGCTATACATACACACCCCTATTCAATATACTCTAGTACTGGATTTCATTTCCACATCCAGCTGACAAATACTGCAATAATCGAAACCAGGCAATTGTTAGCAAGTTAAAGATCAAGTAATCGATGCCTTAGATGATGTAGGGATAAATTCCTTAAACGAATTTAAGGTTTAGTTGACTGCAAGCAAGTTTATGTTCAGTAGTAAGGGAATTATGACTAATAAGCCTCTAGAACCTAGCGAAAGAACTCTAGAACTGATCTCAACCTAACACTATTTAATCAATCAAGAAAAAGCGACCTGAACTGGCTTAAGTTCCAACGCAGCAATATCAGATCAGGCGCACATTTGTTGAAATACTTTACGGACTTTGATTGGCAAATTGTTAATGTACTTAATATATGGCATTGAGCTTGTTAGGCAGCCCTTACCTTACTCAGCCCGAAACTATCATGAAGATAATAAAAGACGATTCTTTTTAGAAATTTTATAGATTTTCTGACTGGACAGTCATTGTTTTTTTAATTTTGGTACTTTTTTATGTAAAAACTTTATTTTTGTAGTACAAAAAACGACAAAAACCATTCTTCAATATTATTAGTTTTTCAAGCTTGACTTTTAGGTACATATTTTGGAAATTTTGCAATGACAATCGTTCTAATATAAAAACTAAAGCATATTTTCGAAATTTCTGAGCTTTTGTTTTATTGTAATAAATTTTAATTCGATTAACTAAAGATTTTAACGTTTTCAAACAAAAAATGCCTAAAATAATTCCAAACTTGGATATTTGCAGCTGTTCAGTACTAATTAGAAATCTATTCAAACTCTCAATGGCTTTTAGATCGTGTTTAAGTAAGTGTTAAGGGCACTTAGTAATATACTTTCTTTGTTCGGCGTTTGCATCTTTTTACTATTTAGTTATTCAGCATTGCATAAGTGAAATATTTTTTTGAATACAATTTCTGTCTTTTGTCCACATTGAATGAATGAATTTGGTTCCATAATTTTGGTATGTCATAGAATTTGCTCTTTTCTTTTGTTGTAATAATGTTGATAATGTTACTGATGTTTTTAGTTGTTATTGTTGTAGGGATTCCTTTTTCGAAAATGTCAATTATCTTATAGGCTTGACAAGTAATTTTAAACATTTAGAGTCGTATGCCAAAATAAACCATTATTTCATATACCAACAGATATTTTTCGTTTTCCTTTCTTTTTGGCTTGTGGGAAATATCCATTAAAACACATCCCCATACACAGACACAGCCACACACACACATACACACACATACAAAACAAAACAAACACTTGCAACACATTTAGAGGAGCAACACACGTTTTGCATAGAGAGTTTAGCTTGAATCGTATGAGTAGAGAACATTAAGGACATTTTGTACAGCAAAGAAAGAAAGGAATTGTTAAGTTTCCTTCTCTACCACCAGTACCATTATTAAAGCACTACTACCATCAGCATCATGAGCATCACGAACATCGTCGTCATCATTAGCATCAGTTGTTGTGTTTTGACTTTCATATGCACGCATTTACAATTTACAGCTTTAGCTATTGTGTTCATGTTATTGTTGTTATTGTTGTTTTTACCATTATAGCTACTACTGCTGCTGGCCATGTTGTGATTAAAGTACCCCACAGAACACGGAACACATCCACAGGCCTCTATACAATGCTTTAGTGCAAACAGAAACAGAAAAACAAACGTACAAATATGGACACTTCAAATTTACGCATCAGTTTATCCACACACAGAAAAATACAGAGAGAGAAACTGTAAACGGACTAAATCACGCACAAACACATACGAGCGCACACATTAATATGAGTGTAAGCCATACACTGTATATGTATGCAAGCAGGCCATTATTGTCCAGAAACGTAAATGAAAAGCTAAAGTGCTCCCCCAAACATTCACGTACACAAGCATTCACACACTCACGCTCACACACACAGAGACATTTAGTTGTTCCGTTGTATAGCCAAGAGTTATGGACTCAGCTCTGGCCAATTTAATTTTCTCGCCCAAAACGCAGGCGAAACAAGTTCGCCCAGCATTTCCACATGATTTAACGTTGCCTACCGTAGGCATGAGGGTTCATAAACATATATACACACACATACATACACATTCATAGTCGAGTTTACGCATCCTTTTAAAGTACACACAGCCTTAAAACACTAAATAGCCAGCAATTGATTTAATACGATATTCCATAGTAAAATCATTCATTACTAATTAGTTGCACACAACTGTATGTATGTGGCTCCATCATACATTGTATTTCTGGTCTGTTCTGTTCTGTTCTGTTCTGTTTTGGATATTTTCAACTTTAATCGTGTTTGTATTTATATGTACGTATCCAATGATATACAAGAATATTTATGTATGTGTATGTGTAAATATTGTTTAAGTTTATAAGTGTATATATACAGGTGTGTGTGTTTGTGTATGTGTTGTGTTTGTATCTGGCGGTGTCCATATTTTTCTCTACATCCACATACATCGTACGTTGTTGTCGTCATCCGTTCGTGGACAAAATTTTGCTCCATTAGAGCGAACAAAATTTGCATGATGGTGTAGCCTGCAAATATTATAAAGCAAAAACAGCAACAGCAACAACAACAACAACAACATTCATACCCAGCTCTATCAACAGTACTAACATCATGACAAAAATAATAACGACAACAAAAACAATAACAAGAACAAAACTATTTACGTTGGAGACTCGTTTTCAATACAAAAAAGTTTTCCACTTCATTAAGTGGTACTTGGTTTGTATCATACAAGTAAAGAGAAGATAGGGAGGCAGAGAGAATGAGAGAGAGAATGAGAGAATGAGAATATGAACAATAATAATAATAAAACAACAACTACTATAAGTCAGAACATAACTCATAATAACAAAAACAATAAAATTGAAGTCAAAACATACAAATTGACTCGCCGGATGATGATTGTCGTTGCCAGATGAGTAGAACAAAAGCTACCAAAAGGAAAATTTCAAGAAATTAAAAGTTTGGCCGAATTTATTATCAAACTTAAAGAAAATATGAAACAAATAATATATCAGAGATAATTCATCTTAAGGGAATGGACTGGATGAAGTTAAGGAAGTTTGTACAACATATAGACTTCTAATAGAAAGTAAGGTAGCATTTCCACTGGTGATCGCACAATAAGCCTATATGATGGCAATTGGTATAACACGCTTGATTTGTCTCCTCCCCCTCATCTACCTAACAGAAAACGCTTATAGTATTTGAATCAATTCGTTAAAAAAAAGTTTTTCAATTGTAGGAAATAGATGCGTACTGCATTAGCTTTGTAAAACAAAATTATGAACGGGGAAAAGTAAATTATCGGAATTGAATTTTACTTTAAATGGTTGGAATTACATTTTATAGACAGTTAAATAAATTCTTTATAAAGAAACATCTAATTTTCATTATTTTCTTTATTTTTATTACACTTACCTTTAAAATATCTCTCTGCAGCAAACGTTATTATTATTTTAAAAACATACTCGCAAATATGTAATGATGAATGTGTGTTCCATAATAAATGAAGATGTTTGTATTTTACTGAAAATAAATAATAAAAATTAATTATTTTCCCAAAATGTATGTGTCTAGATATGTATGTATGTATGTACACAGTTTCATTTTTTATTTAAATAAATCAATTCATAATAAAATAATTCTCTTTTTTATTGTAAAAATTATAAATTGGTCCTTAAAACTAAAAGCAATCATCTGGTAACACACTTTTCATTTGAAACATAACGTTACACACACAGAGACGCATACGTGGTCCTGTAAATAAGCATAAGCAAGTTTGCATTGATTTTCTTTATCTTTAAGAATGCGAATATAAACATTGGACTTTAACTGAGAGCAAGAGCAAAACTAATAACAAGCAGAGACCTCTGTAGGTAAATACTGACAACAAATAAATAAATTCCATACTTTTAACTTAGGCGACATCTTGCGTATTATTTTCAAATAAGATATCCTTCGAGCCTTAAACGTAACCATACTGAAAAACTCTGAGAGAGAGAGAGAGAGAGACAGAGAGCTAAGAATAACTCAAGGAATATGAGTAATTTAACAATTTATACTCAATTATCAAACAATGTTTGGAATATTGCACAGGGGCTTAAGAAGACGCAAGAATTACTCATTAATTCTACTCATTGTACTCACGAGAGAAAGTGATATGCCAACAAACGGACCCATACTGTGTGTGTTGTTTTAGCAAGACTTGCATTGAAACGGTGTATGCGAGGTTGTTAAATTGTTTTGTTTCGAGAATTCTTGTTGTTGTTGTTGTTGTACTTAATTTCAAAATGTCACACACAGTAAGAAGTAGTGGTAAATGAGTGTTTAACTGCGTGTATATGTATGTGACAAATAATTTTTTTTTTAGCAGTTTTAGGGGTTGATTTTTGTCAATTGGTGGTGGGTGATTTGAACAAAAAAAAAGTAAAAGAAAAAACGAAAGAAAGGCAATATTGTCAAGCCTAATGTCACCAATACAGAGAAATACTTGTGAGACGCGTCATTCTTAATGAACGTTATTTAGGGAGACAAAATGGAGAAATTACTTCGTAAATTTTATTTACAAATGGCTGACGCAAAACTCACACATATACAAAAGTATGCCGTCTAATTGTAAATGCATTTATAAAGAAATGAATCTAAAGCGCACAACAGAACAACAAATCTATGGAAATGAGAAAGGAATCAATTAATCCGCTACGCTTTAAAACAACATGCAAAAATTCATTTGAAATTTCTAATTGACACGTTTAAGTCATTTTTTTTTCTTTGTTTTCTTTTCTTGGTTGAAAGAATTCCATTATAATACAACTCAAACGTGTAGAATGAAATAAGAAAACCATACGCTAATTTATTTAAATAAAAAGAAAACGTTAAAAGAAAAGAGAAAACAACATTGCCATTAGAAAAATTAGAAAAATTAAACAGTCACTAGACTAGTATACATAAACATATTAAACAAAAGGACGGACGCATTGTAAAACAAAATAATCTTAAAATTTGTGACACTTTATATGCCAAATATTAAAAGTCAAAAATGGCACAAAATTGAATGCAATTGTTACTGCTGCAGAATTTATCTTTGAAAACCATCTTGTGGCAAAAGTTTACTTTACTTAAAGTTGTAAAGGGATACTTTACTTTTGTAACAGAAATGCTTTTAAACTAATTAGTTTGTGTTTCACTTCAAGAGTGAAAAATTCTAAAAAAAAAATAATCTGAAGGTATTGAAATATTGGAGGTACTGGTTTTAAAAATATACCACATGAAAAAATATACCGGCGGCGATACTATATCCTATTCAATTCTGTTTTTGATGACATGAAAAAAATCATACTCTTTTAAAATGGCAGAGCCGAAGTAATAAAATGCTCTATGTCTTCAAATTATTGGTAGGTTTCTGCAATAAGTGATAATTAATTTTAATGAGGCTTATTCTTAATCCCACTTCAACGCCCCCAAATCAACTATACGTTTTTCCGTATATTCTCTACATTATGTGAACAGAAACAACTATATTGCGAGCTATAGACCGATTCACTTTTGCCGTTATGCCCTCCAAGATGATGACGTTCCTCCGATCCCACACAGGCCAAGGTATATGCATATTGTAATACCAAAAGACTATTATTCAAATCGAGAATTACAGAAATTCTATAGGAATTTATACTCGCTCTTCTTCCTAATTTTATTTTGAAGATATCAGTCAAAAATCATAGGAAAAGAGAAGCCATGAACCATGTGAACCGTTATTTTATGACAATAGTTATGAATTCACACATGAGATGAAGAATAGTCACCTCCTCATGCCTTCCAATGGGACAATGGCCTCAACAACAATAGGACAATGGTTAGCTGTAGGAAGGACAAAGGAAACTAGTTTCCTTACTATACACGTTAGGTCAGCAGAATCTAGTCATGAATAATCGATAAAATTAAGACACAAACTTGGGTCGCGTGAAAAGCTAGGTTGTAATCGTGACTAAAGGATTGTATTAACCAATTAAGTAAGCAATACAGCTGACATTATGCGGTAGAAGTAGGGCTCCCAATTTATGAGGAATTTACGCGTTTGAATGGCCATAAGGAGAGCAATAATGCTGCTGCTGATAATGGAAATTGTTGAAATACGATTTCTTCCAAAATTGGTTGTTATTTGTTTTGAACACAGTGTAATCAGCATCATCTCTGGAAATTTCACTTCAGGATCGCTAAGCTAATCGCGACTATTTATTTAATGTTCAGCTATCCCATTTCTCTATTTAGGCATTCCGCTATCTGCAAAATTTTTATGTGTTCGGTAGCATTCAGGTCTGCTTGCTAGAGAGGTTTATCGGTAATTTTTAAAACATATAACGGCGATAAGGTCAACGTACAAGCCATCAGTAGTTATATGGCTCATGTAGTAATGCGAGAAAGTCAAGGATACGTGAAATATTGAAATACATGACTACAAGCAATTTAAAGTTCTAGGTTTGTATTTCAGATTTAAAACTATCACTTGAAATTTCTAAACAATAGAAATCTCTACGACCTGTACACAAAAAAATCCGAAGAAGTGACCTTAAAAACAAGCATTTTATTGATTACGAAAAGCCTTAAGTTTTTCATTCCTCCTTACAGGTGTATGTAGAGTCTTAAAGAAATTCCTTTATATGGAAAAAACATGTAGGATTAAGAGTTCCTCCAGCCCCCTTAAAGGCAATAAACATGCTGCTGTCTGCTCTAAACAGGTGGCAAAATATTTATCATAGTTTTTTAACGAATTAAATTCATAGTGGAAAAATGTTGTTAACATTTTTCTACTTTTTAGGTATTGTTTTTGCATTTTTCGACCGATTAAAATGCCTTCCAGGCAATTTGCTAACAAACAATGATGAATGAAAAGCATCATAAAATATGAAAAGTGAACTCGCGTGGATGCCGCTTCAATACCTTCTGTTCAGAGTAGTTATGCAACCAAAAATATAAAAAAAAATTGGATATAAAATCGGTAGCGCTGCAAAAAGAAATTGGAAAATTTTGTTTGAAATATTGTTGGTTGGATGGATGGATGGCAATTGTAAACAAAAACTCACATACCACACAACGCGACTATATTTCCCTATATGATCACACGTCAAATTTACAATTGCTATTTTTGTAATACAACAACTATAGGAAAAACAACAACAACAATATACAATATAAACAAAATAATACATTCAACAAACATAAACACAAAAATTTACATATGCTTACAGAATGCGGGCACCATAACAGGGACAGTTTTAATGGGTCTAAGCAAAATAAACTGGCTTTAGCAACCAAAGGATTCTCCAAGGTTTTTGATTTCAAAAGTAAAGTTAAATAAAACAAACACGAGGGCCATGATTTTGATGAAACTTTTATTTCGTCATTAAAAAGCTTGAAACCTAGCCCAGAAATTATTATAAAAAATTGTATGTAGAGAAAGGTTTTGTTTGGTAATATGGTCGAGAGAAGTGATTGGAAGGTGTTCTTTCGAAAATGACTCCGAAAGCATCGTTACCGTCAATCCCGAGCAATTCATACGGTAACCGAGTTTTTTTGGACTGCAATTGAAGATTACGACTTATAAGGTGCCGCAAGCCACACAAACCGTCCAATTTTGGCATGAGAGGTTTGCAAAAAGAGTAATTGTATGTTCTGATAACATAAGAACGTTTTCTTTCTAGCATTTGAACATTTAAAAACCAAGATTATCGTCGACATACTGCCCGATAATTGTAAAAAAAATTACGTGAAAAAAATCGTAATTTATTTACTTTACATGATTCTGACTTTTGTTGCGGCACCCTGTATTTATGTACCTGTTATTTATACATACATATTCATTATATATATATATATATAATATATATATATATATACATACGTATGGATGTATGCATGCATTTATTTGTTATTTTTGGCGCAGTTTTAGGCGATTATTTCATTGTATGGAGTTTTAATTTTTATTTTAATTTTTACCTCTCCTTTCATTGACTTCCTTTTTTATTTTATCAAAAAATATATGAAAACAGATTGCTGTTGTTGTTGCAATATATAGAATTTTTTGTTATAAACATAAAACATTAGATTTTTAAGGCCATTTTCGTTCATTTCATTGGATTTGGGTTGTGAATATTTAAAGACGGCGAAAATCCAAAAATCCGAAAAGAAAGAAAAAAAATACGTTGAAATTTAAATCGCAAGCGTGTTGATGTGAAAAGAATTGTATATTCAATTAACTTTATCGCTCACAAACAAAAGACCCCCAAAATATCGATAACATTATACTTTTTGTTATGTTTTACTATGTTTTTTTTTGTTTTTGTTTTTTTTGTTTTCTTTTTTTAATATTTATTCATAATTTTTTTTGTTTGTTTAAAGCACTTGCATAAAACGACTAACCAATACAGAAATGTTTTATTAAACGAATTGAAAGTCTACTTAATTTATAAACAAATTTTGTGCACAAATAAAACTGCACATGAGAGCAGTGCCAAGCAAATAAATAGAACTGAAGGTTTACATGACGCACATGAATAAAATAAGATTGAATATGAGGAGAACTTAAACTGGGAGATTACGGATCCCACTTACTATATTACAGATTAGAACTGTACTTTCTTACTTAATTGGCCATTACAACCCTTATGTCAAAATTATGACCTAGCTTCTCATACCATCCATGTTGTGTGTGTTGATTTTTTATGTATGCATGGCGGGATCCACAATATATGTAAACTTCGATTTGAGAAATTTTTCTTTGTAATTTTATTTATTGTTAAAATTTTTTGTCACAAGGCTGCTATGAGAGGAAGTAGCCAAAAGAAATATTTTTTTTTATATTTCGTGTTATTCGAAATGTCAAAGCTGAGGTTTGAACTCACGAGCTCACGTCTAATAAGTCAACAAGCTAACTACTTGACTACAGCGGCTTGGTTCAACTTTAGCTTCGAGAAGTTAGTTAAAAACAAACGAATTTTAGATCAGACGTGAGCCTAGACCAATCTTAAGCTTAGATTGAAAGAAATGTCCGAAGAACAAATTTGATTTTTCAAAACCGCCAATCTAAAAAGGCTGTCAAATATTAAATCTTATATTTTTCTTTCATTGCAAGTGTAATTTATTTAATGAAGGGATTGTTACTGACGAGTATGAACAGTTTCAACACAGAACAATGTGTAAATGCAGTAAAAACTTACTACAAAATTGGTGATTCAAATCTGGGCACTCTCTTGATATTACATTATGGTTAGGGTCAAAGAATTATCAAGATTAAAAAGAAATTTAATGAAATTTTAAAGGTTACAGATGTAGTCTGGTTGATGCATCGTCTGTTAGTAAAATTGTACCCTGATTCAATGATATCGAGCCTCGAAGAAACCAAAAGTGTTTGTGATAAAACTGTTTAGCAAGCATTACTTTCTGGCAGCGATATTGGGTCACATTTTTTTCGGAATTGGTCCTAGAAGAGCCGTTATAGCTCATTTCAATTCAGATCGCTATGATCGTATAGCAATCGACCTTTTTGCCACGAGCCACACAATACATAGGGATTTGGGTTTATTGCATGTGAAGTTTCCAGAAAGAAAAACCCACTGTGTTAAATACGATTTGGCCTCTGGCATCTACTATTACGTACATTGTCACATCACCACCTACTCGCCGAAAACTCTCTGAAATACAAGTTATCATTCAAATTTTAAGATGCCTACAGCTTTTACTTGTCTATGCCAGTCAAACTAGTTCAGGTTAGATTAAATTGGCAGCCACCTTAAAAAGATCACGTTGTAATACCGACAGACAGTACATACTTCGTCTCTGAATGTATGAATTATATTCAATTCTGAATACCCAAGAACTGAGACTTCTGGCTAGCATTTCTTAACCATCTCTATAGTCTCTGAATGCATTAACTCTATTCAATTCTGAGGACACACGAATTCTTCTTCTGTTCTATCTAACAGCTACCTGTTAATAAGCAAAATGATGTCTTTTTTATTAAAATGCAGGAAACCAAAACTGCAATTGATCCAATCTAGTAAGAATTCACGGCTGTAATTTTTAGAACTCTGGCGGATTTAATTAGATGTCAGCTAGTATAGCCCAATGCCCTTCTGATTGCAATTTCTTTTTTGTTCAATTAAAAAATCAAATGAATGGAAATAATTTTGTTGTTTTTGTTGGCACAAAAAGGGAGAAAAAATATGTCCTCTTGCATTGTGCACAATTTCTATAGAAGTTTTAAGTGGTTCAATTAATATTTTTTAGAAATGTTTTTATGGTTGTTGTTGTTAGACGAAGAGTCAACTAACTAAAATGTATTTGTGATTATTTGTATAATGAAGCAACAACAACGACAACAAGAAAATATATAAATAATATAATGAAGAAGAAAAAAATGTCAACAGCACCAATTAATTCTAAAACGTATAATATAAGCAATTATTTGCATCTAACAAAACAACCAGTCCGACAGTCAGTCAATCAGTTACACAACCAGCCAGCCAGGGAGTTTTGCTTACAAAGTACACCTTCATTTTGGAGGATTTCTCTCTCACTCTCTCTGCCCCTGCTTTGAACTATAAATAATTGCGATTTGTTTGAATAATTGAGACGTTTTCGTCCTTCGTTCTTCCACTTCTTTTGAATCGATAGGCACTTTTGGCAATTTGTGGTTTATAATCAGAAGCGAAGGAAAGAGAAGAGCATGAAATAAAAATTGGAGTGCTACTAGCCAGTAACGGTATGGTAATTGCTTAATTAAAATTATAATAATTTTTTCATAATAAATAATAAGAATAAATAATAAAAATAATAAACGTAGTAATAATAATGAATGCACAAATTTGAATTTCAATTCTTTAGGTATATAGGTAGGTACATATTCTTCTTGTCTTGGCCCGGCCCCATACCTCATGCCTTATGGTTTTATAAAATATTCATGTAACGGAAATGCAAAATAATTTCAAGCAAGAAAATCTCTACTATTATGGTAACAAATCTAAAAGGTACATGCATATACAAACGTACAAGAACTGAAAAAGAAATTAAGAGAAGGAGAAAAAAAATTATGAATTCTAATTGCTGTTACTGATTATTTAACACAACAAAAGGGATGATGATCAAAAAAAAGAAAGAAAAAAAAGAGAACAAAAAGAAGGAAGAAGACGTTTAGGTTTAAGCCACAGGGCTGCTATACACAATATTACACCCAAATCAAATGCATTCTTAGACACTCAAGTACATACGCACATCTGTACATACAATTTATTTCCTAAATTAAATAACGTCCAATGCTATCATATCATCGTCAGTATCAGTATCAGTATTAGTATGAGCATCATTATTATTATTATTCCGACTCATCATCTCATCTCATATCCCTGAGTATCCATATCTAAAGTATGAATATTTTACTTTTAATACAAAATCATGTTGTGTGTGTGCACATTTACGCGTTACAAAAGCCAGAGTCTTCATTTATTTCTTTTTTTCAATTTGTTGTTTTTTTTTATTGTTGTTGTTATTGTTGTTATCCCTTTTTATTTTATTTTATATCTTTCGCCGTCATTCCAATCCCATTTTTTTTCTTTCTAAATATTAAGCGCTTTGCCGAAAATTGATTCCTGAGCGTTTTAATCAATCCCTGACATGTGCAAAGCCTTAAAAGCCCTCAACACCGACATGTTTTCATTATTCGAGCGTGATTATTAAGACTTCAAAATTCCCAGTGGAGTGACTGTATTCTCTAAAGCATACTCACAAATTCACACACACATACACTTACATTTTACACCAAAAAAAAAAAAAGATAGATAAGAGTGTATAGGTATAAGTGAGTTGGAAGTTATAAGACTAAAAAAGAAACCTGCTCACACTCCTGTGGAGTTTGGAATGTAAACAAGAATCGTGGTTAGTAGTATAACTTACATTTTGTGCAGAGATATGAGCATATGAATCATTTCATAACTAAAAAATTACAGAATTTCCACCTAAAAAAGCCAATGGCCATTTTCATAAGCAGACGGTGGGTGTAATTCAATCGTCATATGTTATAGAATGGAAACCACAAGGTACTGTATAAACATATTTAGAAATATTAGATCAAATTTACTGTAGAAAATGCAAGCTATCGATATATTAAGTGTAAATAACGCAAATCATCGATAAATTTACTATAGAAAATGCAATTTATCGTCCTCATTTCTTTTAATTTGCATTGTTTTCATGTGCTAAAAATTAACGAACGTTCCGTTATTTTACGTGAACGTTCATGTAATTTTACCTTAATGTTCAATCTACCCTATCACTGGAAGATATTTGGGAAAAGATTTCTAGCACCCATATTTGATCCAAAAACCCTGCCTAGCTGAATAAAATTTAGATAAAATCCACACTTTCATAAAATAATCAGAATATGGTGATAAGCCAAACAAAAACTAGAGATATTTCACAATATACTAAGTATAATGGTTTTGCAATCAGATCTTATAGAACTCTAATGAGACCAGACCTTATGTAACCCTAAGATGCCTAGAATATGATCATTAATATCCTACTAAAAATCCAACTAAAAATCTTCATGTATGAAGTGAAATGTCCTTCATATGGGCATAAAAGTCAATGTATGTACGTCTATCTATTTATCTATCTATCTATGTATGTATGCATCATCTTGGGTATGTGTGACGCTGACTTTAACAACTACAGTCACGGCAACAATGCTACCACTATACATAACAACAACAACAACAATAACAACAACAAAAAAAGGAAACATAAAAATAACGACAACAATTACTATAAATTCTAAGGCAGCTTAACCAAACAGAATCATAACTTCTATGGACTCTGGATGTGAATATCGCCAATATATATATGTACAAATGTACTCACATTTATTCACAAACATATGAACATACCAACATAGAATTCAAACGAATAAAGTAAAGCCAACACCACCATCAGCATCACTATCAACAGCATTATCCTTAGGATTGAGTATCAACAATATGGCAGTTGTTGTAATGCTATTATTATTATTATTTGTTGTTGCTATTAGTGTTGCTGTTGTAGCAGTAGTAGTGGCAGTGTAATCATCAACGGAAATCAAACAGACAAGCAGTTGAGCCAAGTGGAAAAATAATGAAAACAAACACCACCAGGGAGAACGAACGATGACGATGATTATGATGATATTGAAATCGATCCAAGTGTACAAAAGCGCTATATACCATAATGAAATCAACGTTTTGATATATACATACATATATTGTACAAATACATTCACATACACATACATTTACAGCCTGACAAAAACTGACAGCCGAAGGCCGTGCATACCCAAACCCAACCAACCTACCCCCTTTTTGAACACACAAAATAGCATGGCTTTTATGTGCACATGGTTTCCAAAACAATATCTACTCAATCCCTTATATATATACACATATACACACACACACACTATGTTACTTAAATACATAGAACGTATTTCTAGTCGTCCTGTGATGATGACTTATTTACGGACATGAAATGGTAACACCAGGAACACTCTCTCCTAACATGTACAACAAATACTGACAAATGAAAAAACGAAAAAAAAGATACAAAAAAACGTACTCAAATAAATACCATAGCAAAATAACAACAACAGCTACAAAAACAATTCAACATCGTGAAAGCGAAGGAACGGAAACTGTTTTGTCGTTTGTAATCTATTTACACATACAAAAAAAGTGGAAAAGTTGGCATAAAAAAAAAAGATGTGAAAGCCTTTAGAAAAAAATCGATCCCTCCATTCAACAACAGCAGCAACACTCGACAGCACTCGTCATCAACAACAACGTCATTATCAACATCATCAACGTGATATTCGAGACAACATTTGCGCCCAAGTGCACACCGTCATCAGCAAACATTCATTTACACACCCATGTAGTCCGTAGTCCACAATATACACAAACAAATCTATATATTCCGTAAAGCTTAAATGAATTATAGGAACACTCTGTTGTCAAAGCCTAAATTACTAAAAACCTCCAAAAGGACCGTAAACAAGATTTAGTGTTTCAGACCAACCATACAGGCTTTATCCAGCCGTAATGGAGCCAAACTTTCTTGATAGCATACATATTCGATTGACGGTCTTTAAACACCAATGCCAATGCCGAGTAGAGTACACAGGTAGTTAAATGTACTGAAAATTTGATTTTAGCATTTCAACTCGGCACTTCTGGTCGTAACATCCTGATGTTCTCAATTGGTACCCTTAATGTTTATATTAACGGTTCAAAGACGCTGAAAATATCTTGATTTGCCAGAACAGTCAGGGATTTTCATGAATCCGCTTGACCTATTTCATGAATCCGCTTTTTTTTACAAACTCCACTACTTGTGAGAGAAACAGCCCTAGTGGGCTGAGTAGCCATTGTATCAATTTTAGTTCAATTCGAAACACGTTTTCTAGTTAAATTGAATTCATCTTCACGCACATGTATTTAGGCAACACCAAGTGAGATGTTACTGTTGCCTATAGTGATATTGCTTTTTGTTGGCGCAGAAGCATTCACTATAACAGCAGCCTTGAGATTATTCAAGAGAAAATATTACGTAAGATCTGCGTTGCCAGAGCAAGTTGGCAATCATTTTCATTTTCGGTCCAACAATGTGCTCTAAGAGCTGCTCACCGACATAGGCGCTGTGCAACGCACTATCATCCAGAGACTGCGCTGTTTCGGTCATGTGGTTCGAATGAAAGAGGATGCACGGAGCGACTTGTATTTGTTGTGGGAATTAGCTGAAGTCGAAGTATAGGACGATCTTTTTTACATTGCATATGAAGAAAGCAAATTATTGTACACTTAAACCACGAAAGAACAAGGCTTTCGACTTCATGGATGTCTACGAAAATCATGACGAATGGCAAAAATGCAATTTGTGCATTGTAGAGTTTTTCATTACACGAGGCTTTAAGGATAACTGAGAGAAAAATCTGCTGAAAGTCAGCTATTGAGGTGGTTTGCGGACTTTAGTTGGATAGTAACTCAAAATGATTATGAAACTGTGCATCAGTGCTCTCTCTAGTCCTATAGCACTTCATATTGTTTTTGTGTATGTAAATTTCATTGAAAATTCTTTATTAAATTCTAGATTGTTAGTCAAAAAATCAAAATTTCGGTATATAAATGTGTAAGTATTTACATTCATACCTAACAGATTGCCATTGCGAAATTACTTTTTTGTTTTTCTTTTTTTTACTTTCCTTACTTCGCCTTGTTAATTTCTTTTTTTTTCGTTTTAACTGAAGTATTTTTACAACTGTCATCTATGGTGGGGAGAGCTTATACCATCATTCATTCATTCGTTTATTCATCATACAAACTGTACATACTCATCATGTACAGGTATAGATGCAAACAGACATACATAAATACATCTTTTATTTGTGTAATAGACACAGATACGATACAAAATGAAATTTTCTTGTTTCTTTCTTCTTTTTTGCTTCAATACAATCTACGTATGTATGTATAGACGAACTTGATTGTGTAGGTGGTATCTCTTTAGGTATGAACGTATGCGTATAACCCTACATTTTACACGGGGTGGCAAGAATATTAAAGGATGTTATGTACATAATTAAGTAAATACATACTTGTGTTAAATGTATGGCTGTGTGTTTGTCTATCTTTCTCTCGCGTCTGTATATCTGTAGACAATTGTGTGTATTACTAAGTAATAGAGTGGTATAGCATGTACATATATGTGTGTACGACTCTGTGTGGCAAGCGAACGTGTTTGGTAAATAACACGTTCAACATGTCGCTAAAATTCTGTGCTGCAGGGTTGGTATGGTATGGCAAAAGCAAAACAAAAAAAAACAAAAAAAAACTGCAAACTACGACGCCATTATGAATTCATTGAAGTGTATGGAGTGTTAATTCCCTTTTAACTGTAATGAAAGGCATCCGATTTATTAATTTATACAGCATTAACATTTTCTGTCAAAATGCCAAATGTTTTCGTTGTTGTTATTGTTGTTATGGTTGTTGCTGTTGTTGTTAAACTCTCTTACCACTCACTCGCACACTTGCCATAAGTATTGTAATTTTCATTCATCACACCATTGTC
This sequence comes from Sarcophaga bullata, assembly GCA_005959815.1. Taxonomy (NCBI): domain Eukaryota; kingdom Metazoa; phylum Arthropoda; class Insecta; order Diptera; family Sarcophagidae; genus Sarcophaga; species Sarcophaga bullata. The sequence goes on from QOCX01000011.1 coordinate 658,512, forward strand.
ACGTCATGCCATACTACTCTCAAAGCACTTCACTCCCTTAGCTGACTACTTAAAATTGTCAAATTAAAAGGGATGAACACTATGGCGTAAAAGCTTAATGCTCATGTTGTACGAGAGTATTACGAGATATATCAATAGCACCACTAAACAATACTTTTTTCTTCTATACATATTTGTTCTCACCAAAAAAAAAAAAATAAAATAAAAATGGTTGAAAATATTTGTATATCCATCCACCCATTCTATATTAAGGTCCTCAATGCATTACCACGTCATCATTCATCATTTAAAAATAAAAAAAAAATTTTAAAAGGGACATTTAATTAATTATACAACCGTCTTGGGTATTAACATTTCAATAACAACGCAACAACTTTATAAGGGTGAGCTTGATTTAAATTGTTTTTTATTGTAAATAATAGCTTCAGAAACTAAATTTAAACAGCTAAGTAGTGATTATTAGCAAAGTAGGCATTAAGTTTCATAAATTAAATATATTTCTCGGAGCGGAACAATCGAACAATCTTGAAAATACAATGAATTACAAACATTTGTATGCATGTTGGCTTTTATGTTTGCTTTAAAGACTGCAATTTCCGTAATGGGAAAGATTTCGATTTTACCTCATTGATCTAGAGACATTAAAAGATATAAGATATTGGGAGTTTGATCCAAAAGACATATCGTTTACGTAATCAAGATCTTTTTGACAGTCTTGAAAGCCCAACATTGTCCTCTGCTGGTTTTTTTTTCTCACAGACTATGTTCAAAACAGTAGCCGTGACAGGACTGAACCTCGCTAAAAACCTAACGGTCAGAACCCAATTTGTTGCTAACAGTTCCCATTGAATATCCTTTTAGCAATTATTGACAAACAATTTGATACAATTTGATTGAAATAAATAAGTCATAGAGAAATACAACACAAGTTATGAAAGCTTCTGTACATATTCCATTTCAGATTTCGGTCGCTTAACTGAAAATAACGCCGTTGGAAGTAAAAACATTAAAGAAGGCAGAATTTCCAACTGGAAGGCTTTACAAAAGATTTTGGGATTTAAACCTTGCTAGGATTTGTTAAGCAAAAACAAAACGAGAGTTTGATATCATAACAGATTAACAATAACGACATCTTTCATACTTCTTCCTAGTACACCCGTCGGCTAACCGTGCCCTCGCACAATATTGAGAGAGGAAGAAACCATCTTAACTTAATGTGCCACTGCCTAGCACTCTACTTACGCGCTTGATAATAAAAGTGCGCTCTTAATAGCCTTAAAGATATTGCCGAAAGCAAAATGGAGGACAGTGCTCACTACACAAGACAGTCTGAATGGCATACCTTAGCGCCTTCATTCACGAAACCATAAACGTAATGAACTGGCTTAATTGGAAAAATCAAGTGACGTGGTGGTGACACCCTAAATAATCTTCTCCGACCTATTATAATTATATAACTGAGATTGGAATAAACAGCACACATGACTGCGGAATCATCTGTCATTGCCTAAAAACCTCTGTGATCTATTGTCTTTTTTAAAAAGAGGCGGCTTTTGACTTTCTAATGATGTCTGTGGTTTACTGTAATACTTTTTGGAGCGGAGAAGGGGTCAGAATAGAAAGCTTCTGATTACTCGGAGAAGACTAAAGACGGGATTTAAATCCGAATTGCTCAGTTGTTCATTCGTGGCACCCGAGCTAACCAACATATTTTTTCACAGGTCTTGTTACAATATCCTAATGATCTAATAATGATCAAACCCACATCAAACTCCAAAAAAAAATTGCGAAAAATCTGTTTAGAAGTTTGAAAAGTTATGCTGCTTAAAGAACTTTATTGAAATCTTATTTTCATGCCCCAGAGAGCTCATCATAATAATACTTCTTCGCCATTTTGTTAATTGTGATAATATTTATCAATATTTTTTTATTTTTTATTGGAGTATGAAAATTAATACTATGTCAGCTCCTAAAATTGCATCCTTGCTTATTATTGGTGCAGTTTTAAAGGAATTTCCCATTTAATTTTCTGAAAATGTTAAACGAATAGGAAAAGAAAGAAAGAAAAAACTAAATATGAAGTTAAAAACCATTTCATTTATCTTTATTGTTCATCTCGGGCAGCTAAATTTAACTTGTGTTATTGATACCATGCTATTGTGGTCGTTTGAGCACCGGTCTTTATCGCCCGCTTTGAAATATGATACGCTTTCATTAAGCAAATCTACCGCCGCCTGGACAAAGGTTTTGATTAGCTATCAAAGATTAGCTACGTTCACTCGCATATGTACCAGCCAGCACTAGTACAACGAGTACAACTACGAGGGTATGTGAGCAAAAGCAAAAATGAACAAGGACTCAAAATCAAAATCAAAAACAAATAAAAAAAAAAACTTACTGATTGCTGACAGCGAATTTTATTCAATTTTTTTTTACTTTTTTTGCTTATCATCATGAATGTATGAGTGTATATGGATATGTGCGTATAAGTATATGTTAGTACGTACACCTTGGTAGGTTATATGATCCTTTAGCTCTTTATTTTACTTTTTAGTTTTTATTTAATTTTATTTTTTATTTCATTTAATCTTAAACGTTTCGCTAACTTGAAGAGACTCAACATACAATACAATATTTTGTATTTCGCACAATTATGACTTGCGTCCCCCTCAAATCATACGCTTCGGAATACATGAAAGAGCCGCCCTAGTGTTTAATGCCGGATATATGGTTTATGAAAGGAAAGAGCCTCTTCTACGCACAGTACATATTAAGGAAAATATTCGTATTTGGTATGTGGGTATTTGTGAGCTCTTGTACTTTCGTATGCTCTTCATAAAGCACACAACAAATCATTATGAGTTCGTTTAAATTTCCTTTGAATGGCCAAGAAAGGAGTTTTCTGTAGCATTTGGGAGATTGTTGTCTTTGTACAATTTGTTAAAGACGTACACTATAAAGCTATTTTAAAGAACAGCTGCTATTTGACAAGATAAAACAGGGAATTTCGTATTCAGAAGTAGAATTTATTTGAATTTTTTTTTAAATTTTTGTCGCCTATACCTCCTTAAAGCACAGCCTCTAGCAAAGGATAAGTCAAACTCCAATAAATCAAGGTGGAGTTATGCGTATGCAGAGATAACTGAAAGCATCGCAGAATGAAACTCGCTGGGAAATAGAGGACAGGGTATAACCATACTTAGCAACAGGAAAAAGAGAAGAAGGAACTCAGGGCATTAGAAAACATTTGTAATAACCCTTCAATCCTTACTGAACCTGAAGGAAAACCGTTTCAACAGTAAAGATAAATAAAATTCACAGACAGATAAGATTTCGAAGTATCTTTTATTTCATTATACTTGGAACACGAGTTAACTTAAAAAGTCTCAGCACGCGAATTTCTATCAACAACTCACAACAAAATTGAGATATTTCTGTTATTACACGAAAACGATTTCTTATAAGCTAACGTTTACAGGCAACAAATCGAGTATTTAAGATAACGTCGAGCAAAAGCGGTTTTGATCAAGACAGATTTTATAGTCGGGCTAGCTTTGCTGTAATGGGATTTTTATGAAATTAATGAATACAATAATGAGCTATTCTCCTACGACCAAAGACATAATCCGGAACTGCACTAATACCAATTCGACCTTTAAAAGAAAATAATCACCTGAAAGCGTCCTGCTTTGAAGCACAGGAAGCTTGGTTGGAAGGGCTTCGTTGCCATCAATAGCCTTAGTTTTTTTGACAATAGAAAATGATATAAAAAATTGTCTTCAAAATAAAATAAATAAAGTGAAGCGGCCATTGAAACTAACGACATCACAAAAATTCAATACATTGGCAAAGGTAAGATGGGTTAAAGAGCCGATTTGTAGAGGCACCAGACATATCCGGCCCCATACAGATATGTGTAGGACAGAATTAACGTTAAACCTATCAAAACATGCTAGGAGATTGGGAATACCTCATAATGACTTCTGCAGAAACTGCAACGATAAAGAAAACGAGGAGACCACAGAACATTTTCTCTGTCATTGTCCGGTACTTGAAAAACTAAACAGAATTCTTAAACATCCAGAATTTAGTGACAGAATATCCATACCTCCATAAGAGCTTTGGGATGGTTGAGAGATAGTAACCAGGAGTTATAATTGCATGCCGGAATAGCTAAGAATGGGGCCTTACAGGATCCAAGTAAGCTGCGCCCAGTGAGGCGCCTGTCAGTTTAATCTAACCTAACCTATTGTCTTCACAATTGCAACAAGTTATGGAACAAGTTGGTGCATATTTCAATTAAATCTTATACAATAATAACAAAAACAAAATATTTTATCTTGACATTATTTACGAGTATCATCGTCAGTCATATCCAAATAACTAAAAGGGTTTCTATTTAAATGTCACTATTCTATTGGAAAATCGATTCAATTACTCTAGAGTTTGTTAGTTTATATTCCACAGCATTATTTAAAAATGTTTGAAAAAAGAAAAGGAAATTTATTAAACATGAATCAAATGCAGAAAACATATCGAGAAATATACATACGAAGGAAAGAAAATTTGTATATTGTTTATGAAATTTTATTTTGAAATTTTTATTTTGCAATTGTCTTTGGGGTATATTTTTCGAGAATGAACAAACGCATCACAATCTTCATAAATCTGTTGATATTAAACAGATTTTGTATGCAAATGTATGTGCATGTATTGTCAAATTAGATGAATATTTTACTGTTTATTACTTATAAATCCCATGTTTTTTTTCTTTTGTTAAGAACATCTATAAACAAAAATCAACAACAACAAGAACAGCAAATATTACAACAAGTATAATCCCCGCCATTACATTTTGTAATGTATTCTTTATTTCCAATTTTTATTTATTTTTTTTTTTTTGTTTGTTTTTTGTCGAATCATTTTTTTTCTTCTTAGAAAAGTCCTCCTAAATGTGAACTTAATACAAAAGGCATACAAAGAGTCCTTAATACAAAATGGTTGACAATTGTAACTCAGCTATTTAGCATTTTACATACGAAGTCAAGGATGCAAGCAGGGGGTGGCTAGATGGGTGTAAGCTTGTCGCAGGGATCTAAGAATAAAAGAAAAACGAACGAACAAATTGCAACAGCAGCTGCTGCATGTCATCACCCAATTGCAAATATTGTCGACGTTCTCGACTAATTTACAAGGCACAACAACAAATACATGTGCAAGAAGCACAAGAAGCAAGTAGGGATAAAAAGGAGAGGCCTAAGTATTTCTAAACAATTTGTAGTCATATGATGACTTTTCTACAATATATGACGATGATGATGATGATGATCAAAAAGAAAATTCAAATCATTTCCAAAGGACTTGATGAGCTAGTTAATGATTTCCACAGAGTATGTGTGAGACAGAAACAGAGGCCGTTAGAGGGGGGCATATACACCACTGATTTGAGTAGTACACAACAGAATTTACGAATGAATGAATGTGACTGAATGAGTGAACGAAAAGACAAAAAATCAAATGGAAAATGGCAAAATGTGAAATACGGAATGCAAAATGCAAAAAGAAAGAAAGAAGAAATTAAAATTGAAATTGAAATACATACTTGATAATGATGGGGTTTGTTTAGGTTACAAATGAAGATGACGATGATGTTTAAATGGCTGTTTGGGTGGGTTGGTTGGTTGGTTGGTTGGTTGAATAGACGGTTGAATGGTTGGATGGATGGATGGATTGAAGCTCAAGTGCCACAATATGACGGATTTCTGATTTTAATTACTCAAAACTCTTGAACGTGTTCAAAGGTGGAAATATGCGCAATATGCAAATTAATCTACTTCCTACAAAATGTATTTATGCAAGAATTATGTACGCGTCAAGGACTTCTTTTTCTACAGTCATATTGTTCCTTTATATTTTATTTGTATACAAACACAAACACATACATACATACATACATACATACATACATACATACATACATACATACCATACATACTACTACCATTACTATTACATGACAGATACCCATTACATACATAACATACATACATACATACATATCCATACATACATCACACTACATACATATAATAACGATACATAAAGAACATGATAAATCCACAAAAATCAAACAAATAGACAAACAAATAAAAAAAAATAAAATAAAACCATCTGACAAAAGTATAAGAGCCACACTCTTATAAAACGTTGAGTACTAAGCCAAGCTATTCATTCATTCATTCACTCGCTCACTCGCTCAGTCATTTGTACATTCGTTAGCGGATTTGTCGAGGGTGCCATTGTCGTGTCACAATGAGAAAAGGCAACATAATACCTTGGGTATACATTCACACACACACACTTTACCTTTTAAATCTCAATTAGAAAAATTTGAAGGATTTTTACAAATTTCTTGCCATAATTCGTTGCAATATACATGCAACAACCATAGCAGCAATACACTTAAGCTAAGCATCATGCCCCAACAACAAACTATGTACCATTGTACATACATACATACTATATATTTAAGATCAACCAACATATTGTATTTGTCTGCAATTTGTTGCTTTTATGTCAATAGCAGCAGTAGCTCTACTACTCATATTTAAATTATGAATTCAAAAAAAAAAAAAATGAAAAAAAAGTCGAAAAGAAAATAAAGACAGAAAGAACAAAATGTTGTATTTTATTTATACAATAGATTTGTTATTTGCAAAATCTGCAGAAATGAAATAATAAAAAGAAATAAAAGCTCAAGCAACAAAAAAAAATCTTTTACAAATTGACGTGCAATTTATTAATATTCAATAGGCCATATTTCCATCCATCATCCTCCTGTACATTGATCATTGAAATAAAATAACTCCTTATGCAAATACCAGCAGCAAGCAGCAACAACAGCAACCATTTTGTATATCAGCAATATTTTATTTTCAATTTCTTTACCTTTTTTGCCTAATGAAAGGAACTTGACTTTTTCATAAAAAAAAATGGAAAGAAAAACAAGCAAAACACGAGGAAAGGAAATGGCAAAAACGGCCTAAACACTGTAACTGTCAATTGATTGGGGACTTTTTCTCGCATACAGAAATACTACATACACTTTGCAAAAAAAAAAAAAGTTAAAAGAAATGAAATTGATAGAGGCGTCGCCAAATATCTCTACTATTCTGACAGTTTTCTGACGGCGAGAACTTTATTCAAATCACCTTTAACTAGAAAATTTCTGTCTGAGTGCCCAATGTTCCTAGTTAACAAAATCTAGGATTCATCTTTTCCGTATAGTTTACACTTGCGAATTTGATCTAGGTCTATGGAACGTATACAACAATCGATAATTTTATAGAATGCATTCAAGTCAGTAAAAAGGCCTCTAATTAAAAAAAATTTGAATATTAATTAAATTTAATTAATTAATTAATACGTATGTATTTGTAATGTATTTCTATGATTATGTTCACTCCTCGGTTCTTCGAACGGTTTCAAACTAACGTCTGTTTATATGGACAACATAAACGAAAAAGTTTCGGCAATGAAACTGATTTCTCAATTTGTGATTATGCCAAAAATCAAAATTGAGTCATATATGGAGCTCGGAGAGGAAATCTATTTTATCCAATAATATTGACTGTTTTGCACTAGAACCGTATTAAAATCGACTATTTTTTTCCTGCAATTTAAACATTACAAAATTGAAAATTTAAAAATTAAAATAAACTAACAAGGCCAATTTTGGCTTTAATGCAAGTAATTTCATGTTTTGCCGACATCAATTGGCCACTAAGATCATACTACTTGAAGCTATTCAATATGGATAATTCCCTAACGTTGAAGCATTTGAAAACCAACAATAGACTTTACGACATCGGCGATAAACTGGTGGAAAACTAACTCAAGAGGATCAATCGATCAGTTAATAACATTTCGATAATCCTATGTAGCTTGTAAGGAGAAATTTCAAGCTAAACTTTATATTAAACAAACATACTAATCAGTATCAGTAGAGCCCTATCACGGAATTGATAAACTTAATTTGGAAACATTGAAGATTTTTGTCATCACATACTCTTTCTTTAAGTGCATGACGTTATTTGTTTGTAACCACTTGATGGTGCACACAGTTTTATGCCATTAAGTAACGGAAATGTAAATAAAACATCAAACACCATTCGTGTACTTGGTGTACGAGTAGTTAACATAGCAGAGTTAAGAATTCAAATTCTGTTACCCGGTGTGTAGGACTTTACACCCCACGCCACCCAATCAAAAGGCCATACAAACATCTTTTGAAATCGCGCTACAATTTCGTTTTTGTATTCAACAAATATTCTATGAAATTTATTTAGAACAGTGATAAGAGAAAGAGAAGGAGAAAGACACGAGTTCACCGTGATTTACAGTCTTTTCAAAACAACATACCCAACAACGCTTAAGCTGACGATAAACGAGTATTATGATGAACCGATATGATGGAATATTTTCCAATTTGTATTCAAGAACTCAACCACCCGTTCAGTCATTCATTGATGGATGGATGGATAGTATACACCACAGTATAGTCTTTAGTCATGTTGTTGCTGACAATGCTTCGTTGAACTAATTGCAGCTTCTTAGACTCTGTGCATTACACTTATTAAACATAATGAGAGGTTCTCTGATATTCAGCACAATAAACTTGTTGTAGATGTTGTTGTTGTTGCTCTTGCTGTTGCTGTTGTTGAATTCTGGTAGTACTTGTTAATGTTATCACAGCTGTTGTTGTTGTCGTTGTTACTAATAAAGCTGAGTGATGTGTTAGCAAAAATGCAAACAAAATGGCGACATCATTCTAAAGTTGAATATTTTTTCTCGATTTCGCTTTGATTACTTACGCAGAACGCTTTTTAAAAGGAATCCATTTGAAATACGCAATTCAATTTGAAATTGAATTTTGAAAAATGTTTGAAAAGAACGTCGTGAAAAAACAAGAAAACAATTTGATAAAATAAAAAACAAAACTTTCGAGTTCAAAGTACCATTTAATATGGGTGTTGGTTGGCACACGAAAATTAAGCTCTACAGTAATAAATTATATTGTAGTATATTTAATAATACTCTCTACTTTATAGGTTCCTTGCTATATTATCCGAAAACAGACTTTCAAACTTTTGTTGAAACTTTTGTTTGAAAATTTTAAACACTTTTGGCTTGCTTACTATACTGCTGTCTACGGAAAATGTTTGAATATAACTTAACAATGTGAATATGAACGTGAATGTGTATGTGTGTGTGTATGTTTATTAAAATGGCTGACAGGATAAAGCTTTCAAAATCTCCAGAAAGTTAATGTGTGAAAATGTAAACTTTACTTTGAAGGGATAAAAGGAATTTAATCTTCTTTTCCTTTAACTTTAATGAGCGATAAAAAAAAGTGAAAGAAACAGTTAAAAATTAAAGAAGATTTATAACACTTTATAACACTTGGACACTTGGTCAACAATATACACTATACACGCACATTCATACATATATACAAAGAACTAACTTTGTTTTTTTTTTTATTTAATAAATTTCATTATGAATTATTATAATTTGTATTTACTTGGCTCCAAAGAAAAACTTTATTCTTATCACATTCAATAGTTTGAAAGAGCTTCTTATGGCAGCAAATTTGGTAATTGTATTCACATGACTGTAACTCAGAGAACTATGAGAAAGCTTTCAATCCTGAAAGCCTGAATCTATGGACAGGCAAAGTAAATGGGCTGAACTGTGAAATATTGTGATTTTTTTTGAATTTCGGTAATAAAAATATAGTAAAAGTTTCAACAGAATATAAGTTTCAACAGAGAATAGATCTATATTTGATGGTAATCTACAAATTTGATGCTTTTGAACTAAAGGTTGAAATTTTCATACGAATTTTTTTCTGAATACACTTAGCGGCTTATAGGAAACTAAATTTCGAGACACAATATTCAAACGAAGAATTAAATTGTATTATTTAGACTTCAAACTCAATTAAAATTAATTAAAAATAATTTTGTTTTCTAAAAATATTCAACCAAGTCGAACATTCATATGTATTAAGTCTCTGAAAAAAAACTCTTTCTTTTCTAATCCCATTTAAAGAGGTTTACCTGTAAATCCATGTAGCATGGTATACATATAACACAAGATAACCATCTCTCTATCATCAACGCGACCACCCCAAACACATTTTTTGAGGGGTTGAAATTTTTGTTAATACATACATACAAAAAAATACAATACGTACATAGGTAGATTGGCTGGTATGTATGTATATATGGAAGTTGGGAAAGAAAAGCAATATTCGACTATGACAAGTACCACTGCCACCCCAGTGCGATTGAATAATATTTTGTATGACTTTGGAGTGACAACCTTTTCACTTTTGTCTTTTTAATTTGCGTTTATCTCCCTGAAGGCTCTTCAAACTGGCAAAAGAAAAAAAAACCAAAAAACGAAAAAGAATCCTGTATACTACCAACAACAACTATAACGTCCTAAAGCAGAATAAGCCATTTTGTTTTTTCTTTTATAATTTTATTTTCTTTCGTTCTCTTCTATGTACACGAATACAATTTCTTTGTATTCTTCACATTTTCCATTTCTTTTCTCTCTATTTTTTTTTGTTGCCAACAATTTTTCCAAAACCGTAAGGCGAACAATGTTGACAAAAATTTTTGAAAAGGGAAAATATAACGTTTGTCCATATCCACTTGTATAATGATAATTTTAGGGAAAAAAAACCTGAAATTGTACTGAGAGAAAAAGCTAGGCTAACTATCATAATCGCAGAACGAAAAAATGTTTCAAAAATAAGTTCAGTAACGCGAATATTGCTTGAAAAGATTTTTCATAGTTAATCATAAGTCTCTATAGATTTATCCATCTTTTTAGCTAGAAAATTTACCTTTGTAGCTGGCGAAATGCTACGATTTGAAAACTGTGATAGGTTGCCGTAGATTGCCTATAACCCCGTATTTCGTTTCATACTCGGTAGCAATGTTAGCAATATAAACAATATTAGTAATAGCAGCAATAACGAATATAGTAGGACTAGTTGAAAAAGCGGTATATAGTCAATAGCAGGTATAGTATTAACAGCAGATATATTAGCAATAGTAGCTATAGTCGCAATAGCATCTATGGTAGGAATATTAGCAAATGAAGCAAAGTTAGCACCAAATGAAATAGCAGGTATAGTTGTAATAGTAACAGCTTTAGCAGTAATAGTAAATAGTAGCGTCGGAAATAGTAAAATTAGCAAATATATATGCAAATATAGAAATAGAATAAGAATGTAAACAATTACGACAATTGTAACAGTCGTCGCAATTGTAACAATAGAAACAATAATAAAACAACTATCAATAATTGTAACAATAATAACAATGTTAATAACTGAGACAATTGTAAGGTATTACAATCGTGTCTATAGAATCAAAATCCAAACAATCGGCGATAATTCATAAGCTTTACTTGTGTATTTCATAGAAATTTTAATATCCTTAGTCGTCATGAACACAGGAAATATTGATTTGAGGAACCAACCAACTTATATTTCGAAAGATTAAAAACAAAAAACGAAAATTCAAGGCAATGCTGCTGATAGTCAGGAGAAACGATCTAGTGTGCGTTGCGAACAGGTCGTGACTTCAAGAACTCCATAAGGGTCTTTGAATCCAATCGAATTAGTTAGTGAAAAGTTCAAGAGCATAGTAGTATTCTTGGGAATAAGAAACCTAATGCGCTTGCTGGATTAGATTAAAATTTCAATGAGGTAACTGTTGATTGTATCTGCCGCCCTTTAGGGTCTCATAAGGAGCAGAGGAGAAGCGAGAATAGATCCGACTGTTATGTGACTGGGAATCTTTGGTCACCGATTGACGGTGATCGCCGCTGTGGCTCGGCTAGCACAACATAAGACTGGTAATTCGGTTCCTTACGTAAAATTGTGGTATTAGATCGCTGCTAAAGGGGATTTGGGATAAATTCAAGCTAGATTTCTGCTTGAATGCTTTGGAAAAGGTTTTCTTAGTTTTAAACTTCAGACTAGACTCAGGTTTTTTGTGGGTTTTGTTGTGACTGATCTTTCTGTTTTCTGCGTAACTTTACACTCTTTTTTTGCTACTTATATTAGAAATCACTTTCAAGAACGTTTCTAAAATTTCTCCTTCTACACAAGTAGAAGTACAGTTGCTACACTACACGAATACGCAAAGTATAATGGCGTAACACAGAAAGATAAAAAGATAAAAAGATAAAAACTAGAGCTTAGTCAACAAAAAGAGGAAACTTATCGGACCTCTACAGATTTTTTTAATATTTTGATATGAAATGCCACATCAATATGGTTTTCTAACTACTTATGACAAATACTCAGATTTTCAACTCCTTTTCAAAATCCTTGTTTCCTTGAAATCATAAAATCATGGATTTTAAATTTGCCAGTGTAGCTTTTTATGTGTTTTTAAAATATTAAACACTTGAGTGTTTAAGTACATATCTGTACGTATATTAAATTATATTTAAAATGGAAAAAGTAGACGAAAAAAAAAACTGAAAGATGATGACGGCAAAGTCTAACATCAAAAAGGAAAGAAAAACTCTCCCTTTTATTGCATACTAAAGCGCTAAAACTGAAATCAACTCAAATTAGGCAATTACATGCTGCTTTGCAAGATGATTTGATTTGATATGAAATAAAATGAATTGAATTGAATTGAGTTGAGTTCAGTCGTGTTTCTAAAGAATTTCAACATTAGCGAATATAAAGTGCTCCATAGAGTAGAGTAGAGTCGTAAATATTTAAACATCTGCTAATAGTTATGCCTGCCAGCACAATTTTTATCTCATTGAAATTCATTTTTTTCCTTTTTTTGTTTTTATTTTTTTGATCTACTTCATACTGGTTTAGTTTTGTTTTTTTTTTTTGTTATTATTGTTATTGTTGTTGCATAAATAAGATACAAAAATTAAATAATGAGAGAGTAAATGAAATGAATTGAAATGATGATGATTGTAAGCGCGCTCAACTGTTTCTATTTTTAAAATCTTTTCTTTTTTTTTTTTGAGAGAGAGCGTTTTATTTTTAAAGAGATCCTAAGGAACATAGAATTTCCACTTTTGATTACGCAAAATGGATAGAAATGAAAGCAAAACAACAACAACAACAATAACAATAACAAAACATTGAAAGAAAAACAATAGAAAACACACATAAAACCCCAAAAAACAAACTAAAATAAAGCGAAACAAACCGAACCGAACCGAAACCGTCTGCATATCTGTATCTGTGATACTCAAGGGTGCATCCTTTTGTGTTTAACCAAGCAGCTACACAACACATCTGATTGTTCGCAATTATTTTTTGTATTTTGTTTTTTCTTTTTACCTTTTTTTTTCTGCTCTTAGCTTAAATAAATAAAATAACGACAACTATAATAACAGAGTCGAATACGTAATAAACTAACAAGCATTAGCCGTAGGGACGGACAGCATATTTAAATCACAGCAAACAAAAGGTGAACAAACGAAACGATCCTGCTTATCGACACAATATCACACAACAATTATCCTTCGGCAACATTACGGACGGACGAGTTGGACAGACAAACAGACAGACAGATAGAGAGATCTGATAGGAAAAGGATATCCTAACAAAAGATTTAAAGAATTGCTGTAGCACCCACTCTTTTAACTGCAGCTACTTCTGTTGACGATCTTTAAAGGAAACAACTGCTTACGACAAGATCATTACGTTTCCATTTCATTTCTGTTTTGTTTGCCGGTGAGATGTAATAATTATTTCTTTTTTATTCTTTTTCTTTCTTCCTTTTTTTTCTTGAAAAGGTGAACAAGGAATTTCAGTTTTAAAAGCTCAAACAACTGACGACATTCGCAAAACCTTTCTTTAAATCCTTTCAATTAATTCTTTTAGCAAAATAATGCCAGGATAAAATATTTTTTTTTCAACTTAACAAGGAAAAATACTCTTCATAAAATGCATACACATACATACGTGATAAATAACAAATTTGTGAAAAGTAATGAATTCAACAGAAAGTATGGAATTTTAACAGACATCATTAGCAATTATTTCCACTATTTGAAGGCATTCTTTTTACCATTCGACACCGAACTATGAATTTGCAAAGTAAATACACTGTAATTTATGTAAAATAAAACATGTACATATGTATGTACACACTGCGTAATTGGTCATTATAACCTAGGTGATTAGGATTACGAGCTAGCCGATGCTTATTATTAAAGAGATGGTTTTAAACATTTTAATTTTCTAAAAACGATTGTTTAGGATTAGTCGGTAACTATCACGTCACGGTGATGGAAATGTTAAACAATTTTCGGTTTTTTTATCCGTGGACGAGATTTTGTTTTGGTTCACATTCGATAGAATTCAATTGAATTGATAAACAGATCCCATTGTAAGATTGTGCCACATTCAAATACGATAGAGTTCCAGTGTATAATCGATGAGTACCCATTGTCTCGGCGAATAATTTTTTTGTAGCCTACTTTTTTCCACGTTAAATCCTATAATAGAACTACTATATTTTAAACTGGGATATAAGAAACTAAAACATAACAATTACAATGGTCAGAATCAGAAGAAAGTGAATAACAAATAAAGTCCATCCAAAATTGGCCAATAATACTTCGTTTCGGCCACACAATGAACAAGAACAGCGTTTGATGGACATCATCGATTAAATGCAGACAAATTCCAGAAATATAATCGTATTCTAAACCTGTTCCATACCCTAAATTATACTGCAACGCTAACGTTACTGTCGCTGTAAGAAAAATCCTGGCTTATATTTGACTGAAATAGCTCACATTACCATGCAGGTGGTGCAAGTATAAAACAAAGTCTGAAACGTTGAAGCAATTTGCAAAATTTCGTCATAATGATTACAGATACCAGCTAAGGGATAGCATAAAATTTATTAATTAAATTAAACAGAATTCCTAAGTAATATCAGTAATGAACAAGTAACAAATAAAGAAGTAAGCCGAAGAATCTGGTATTTTATATTTTTACAGTAAGAATACTGAGTTTTTGAGTGGAGTTTAAATGAAATAACGAGACTTTCTATACCTAGGCTTTAGAATCTGATCTAATCGCAGTCGAGCTAGCCATTTATCACACACTATATATTTCACCAGCTTCGTTTAAAGATTGAAAGTCTACAGATCAAATAGTCTACAGAGCCCAGTCGTGCTATGATCAATTTGACCCCATTGTGATCGTAGGAGATCTTTTACATTGAATAGTGTTCATTATAGAAATATAATAATTGGAATGATTAGTAGACACTAGTAGTATGGAGAGTCAAGCAAACATAATTACAAATGGAAAGAAGTTATTGCTGACAAATTTACTTTAGAAAATGCAAATCAACGACATATTTACTACAAAAAAATTCCAGTTCTCTCGCTAATGTATGTGTTTAATCTGCTAAGGTCGTAATGACCTTAAATACTACCGCCGGTTTTTTATTTGTTCTTGGGAAGTTATGGTTGGTTATACAACCGACTGTTAGCTTTAATTTCATATCCTTATGATACGGAGACTATCCCTTGGATCCAATTGGAGAGCTAACCTACCGAATTATCGATTAAAAATTTATTCTTAATCGCTAAAACCATTAAGTTAAAGAATATATATAGAGTGAAAATTAATAGAGTGAAAACTGAAAACCATAAAAAACAATTTTAGTACAGAAAAATAAAACAATTTGGAACCACTAAGTGAAGCCTCCTAACGTAAAAAATTGTATTAAAACATTTTTCTGTTATCATATTTAACAACCGGATAAGAAAACAGTGAAAAGCGACATCTACTAACAAGTATTATAAGTTTAGGTTTTTACGAATTGTTCATTTACCAGTAATTTGTTCTTTCGTCAAACTAGACAGCTGTCAGAAAGGACTCATAGATAATGTTAATGGGTTCGTTTCATAAATGTCAGCCAACGTATAAAAAAGGACAAAAGCAAAGCATAAAAGTTGCGAACAAACGAGTACCGTATGATAGAAGACGCAATTAGAAAATATTGTCTAATCGAAGAAGAAGTAAAGGATACAACTATCTCCGAACACACACAAATACTATCAAAAAACGAACAGCAAAATACACAATAAAATTTAGAAAAAAGAATTGAGCAGGAAAAAAATTTCATACCGAAAAAATATTTCACAACGCAGACAACATCGAATATCAAATGAAAAAATAAAAGGAAAACCTTTTTAAGAAAAAAAAATTTTTAAATAAAATAATATAAAATAAAATGCAATATAAAAAATAATTTCAAAGCCATATTGAAAGCGTAATAGAAAGAAAAGAAAATACACATAAAAATCAAATAAAATAAAATGAAATTTGTGAACTAACGCGTGTGTAAAGAAATGAATCTTCTAAATGTATCATCATCATAAACGATTACATAAAAAACTTGATAAAGAAATCTATTGCTGCATTACGTGCTACGACTATTACTTTCCTCAGCTATCCAAACTACTGCAAACTAATCACACCATTGAATATCCAGCGAGTCCCTAGACGAGAATCTCTCTTGGAAATCCAATAACAAATCTATTCTGTCTACTTTAATAAGCAAGCCAAAAAGGAAAATCATAGGAAAAACTGGTAAAAATCTCCTAATATTTCTTTTATTTTTTTTTTTTTTTTCTAAGAGTCAATAGCCATAAAAAGAGAAAATATGAATCATTATTAATTTTGTTTTGGGTTAATAGCACCAACTATTATGAGTAATACCTCCTATATAAACGTTTAAAGAGAAGACCGTGTATAAATAAGTCTAAACGTGTATATGATATACAAATGCAAGGGTGGGTGGGTGTGTTCTTTTTTGGTTGTAATTAACAAAGAATCCTTAACAAACAAAAAGTGGAAAGAAGATCTGAAAAGTAACTAAATTTTGAAAAACTTCTACTTCAACTCTCCTTAACAAGAAAATTCGAAAAAGTTTCGAAAACTTCTTATATAATCTTTGATTAATGATTTTATACCGAAAAGAAAAATAAAAAAAGAAGAAAAAAACAACAGCTGCAGCTGAAAGTGAAGAAAACACCTAAATGCACTTGCCATTAAGCTAAAGCGTAAAGGCAAAAACAACGCACATAGATAAACTTCAACTCTTTAGAGGTGCATTTGCTATTGTCGCCATACGTTGTCAAAACAAAATAAGTGCCTACGTACACACGCATTAATGTTTACGTAGTTTGTGCACCTGCAAAAGTTTGTCTCTTTGTCTGGGGTGTTTTGCAATGAAAGGTGAGGTTTTTCATCCTTTACAACCTACCCAAACTCTTTCAAGTCAGTACTATACGTACGAAATCCTTTTGACTCTCAGTGGCATCCACCTTTAACTGGTGTTGGGTTGTTTTAAGTTTTCCAAATCAAAAACAGCGCAACTAATCGATATATTTCACCTTTTTTTTATTAACTATTATTGTCGATTCATCATCATCGCAATTTCAAACGTTGTTTTTGTTCTAGCTTGACCTCTGCATTAATTCAATTATTTAAACGTTAAGACATTAAATATTAAAATTGTAGTCGACTAAACGCAGGGAAACTATTTCAATAAAAAAATTATTTCCGTTTCCGCGTGTAAGTTTCTTTTCATATCTATTTTTAAGTAAATTGCTGCGACTATTCCTTGTTGCACATGTACTCGTTTGACCTTTTGGCCAGCCACAACAGAAAAACAAAAAAAAAATTCAGAACCAAACATTATTCGTATTGATTTGCTTTATGGAACGATTACGTAGGTATTGCAAAAAGAGAACTTACTTTCTTATTCAAGGTTAATGGCCTAATTCTCCTACAATTTTGGCAT
Organism: Sarcophaga bullata; assembly: GCA_005959815.1. Classification (NCBI taxonomy): domain Eukaryota; kingdom Metazoa; phylum Arthropoda; class Insecta; order Diptera; family Sarcophagidae; genus Sarcophaga; species Sarcophaga bullata. The sequence continues at coordinate 676,409 of QOCX01000011.1, forward strand.
CATAAAGGTTAAAATGTGAGTTTGACCTCTTTTCTTTCAAATAAAATTCTAAATTGCTATTCTAAAATGCGATAAGAAATAAATGGTTGCGCCATAACTTCAGGATTCAGCCGTAAAAGCTGTTCTCAAAAACGAAATTTAAATACGCCCTACTGAGCTATCAGATATACTTGGCAATGATCCCAAATAGTAGCATTTAAAATCTTAATTTTTAAATTTAGAAAGGAGTTTCAAATTAGTGATAAGTTTTAATAGTTCATAATCAGAATTATTGATTATTGTTCTATTTTATAACATTAATTAAACAATTATTCCTATAGAAACAAAAAACTCATTGCCTTAATAGTGTCTTCAAAATATTTTTCTTAATTTAATTTGTTTTTTTTTACAGCAAAATGTCTCAGGATAATAGAATACACAGTTTCAAATGCCTTTTAATAATTTTTGGATTATTAAATGTTAATATTTCGCTGTTGGGAGCGTTCGCAAAGGCCACATCTTTGGCTACAGTTGCAACACCTACAGAAATTAGTGTTACAACGATTCCGTCGCTAAATGCCTCTACTGTTAGCTCAATAACTACTGATGCGCCAGCTACAGCTCAGTCGGTCCAAGTGGCCCAAGAGACCGTTGCGGTAGAAGCTACCACTACACCTGAGCCTACCACACCCTCAACGACACCAGTACATGAACTGTTGGGTTCAGCAGGTCCCGATAAAAGAGAACAGGATGCCATACTTAAAGCTTTGGATTGGCTTAAAATGAAGAGGGCAGCCGATTACGGTTGGGGTAATGATACTCATGTCGTTATATTGGCCAAGGAATTATCTGGTGCCCGAGACCCTAATGATAATGATGGTCATTTGCAAGTGATACAAGAACTAGAAGATATGCTTTCGGTTAAGGAAATGGAAATTGAAATTTTGGCTATGCTGGATAGACATCATACCCTGCCTAAGCCTTTAAATTTAGAAAGATTGGCCCGTTATGTTTTAGCTCTGGGTTCGTTGTGTAAAGATCCCAAACATTTTCATGGCCATGATTTAGTAGCTACACTGCAACATCATGAGCCCACACAGGATATAGAATTCGCTTTGACCACTCTATCGGCTTGTAGTTCGGCGGCTCATGTCAGAAAACGTCAAATACGTAGACTCTTGGATATAGCCAGCGGTGTTACTGATCAAAGCGTAGACACTATAGCCATGGTAACTAGCCAAAGCAAAACAATTGAAAAGAGAAATATTTTTGTAATTTCCGTTCTAAATATTCCAGGTTATTTTGGCTTTACGTTGCATTGTTACTGATCACCGCCATCGCCATTTACAGCATTTTGTTAGGAGGCCAGCTAGAGGTTTAGCTAGTTTACAGGATCCTCGCGGAAATTTTGGTTCTTTACGCAGCACCGCTTTAGCGATGCAAGCATTACAGGATTTGGAGCATGATCCGGCAGGTGCTTGGAATAGGACAGCTGCATCACGTTGGATATTAAGTCGCCAGCGGGAAGATGGCGGCTGGAGTGAAGAACCTTTACAAGATGGCCAAGATCCAGACATAGGTGTGGGCTTGACAGCTGATATTATTTTAGCTTTGGGCTGGAAGGGTCTGGGCGCAGTGAGAGCTTTGCAATGTGATCATGTTATACGAGAAAATAGCGATCCTTCTTCCGGTGAGCATAACACAATATATAAAAACTAAATTCGCTTTTTTTTAATTAATTTCTATTTACAGAAAATGGTGAACAAAAGTTAGCAGTACCTTATGGTCTAACTACTTCGGCGGAAGAATCAGATTCCAAGAATGTATCATACACATATACCCTATGGGTAGGATCAAATGTAACAGAAGCAATTTCCCTATCATTGGTTTCTCCAAAAAATACAACCTTCTTTAAGGCCATGACTCAAGCAGCTGAAATTGATTCAAGGTATGTATTACGATACAAATTAAACGAATTTATTATTCATAGATCTTTAAAACTTTTAAAGGTTTGCTTTTGAAGCCAGAGAATGGCCAAATGGGCACTATGTACACACCTTGGCTGGTAAAAAAGAGGAGCCTAGAGGGTAAGTTTGCGTTAAATTAAAAACAAATGAATTACAAGGGAAACACGAATTTTGTTATCTTCTTAAACTCAGGTATAATTATTGGTTGCTGTATCGTTTACCCGAACTTCCTGATCCTAATAATACACCTGGTAATCAACTCATAGCACCAGTTGGTAGGTTTTTAACTTAAAACAGTTCCAATAATGAATTTAATGCGATTGTATTTTTATATTTAAAGGCGTAGACGAGCTAATGGTGGAAGATGGTGAACATTATTTGTACTGGTACAAAAAGCTTTAAGTACCAGAATTTGAAAATTTTAATATTTAAAGCATTTGAAGGCATTCCGTTAACTCCTCATTCAACTAAGTTGCATACGTTTTACAACAAAACAAAACAAAATACCAAAAAAAAAAAAAAAACAGCAAAAACTAAATAGAAATTGTTGTTTGTCCATGAGAAAGTTT
>QOCX01000011.1:678928-726349 GCA_005959815.1 Sarcophaga bullata
AAATGTAGGTTTGCTTAGCACAAGTAGCAAGTAAACACGCATTTGAAGAGACAACTTTGTATGGAAGACATAATTATTTAACAGCTATAAAACAATTTAAATAAAAATGCGGCCATTTTAGTATCTTATAGATTAAATGTGAGGCACACACAAACATAACTCGCTTAAAAGAAAACGAAAAACTTTAACAACCCAAAACAAAAACCAAAAATAAAAAAGAAAACCAAAATGCAAAAATTTTTGAATCAATATTCAATATACCAACAATAACATCGAATAAAAAATCGCCAAGGAAGTGACTAAGGAGTTAGTTTTCTTACCATATAATACAAAATGATACAACAACAACAATAATACAGACAACTACAGACAAACACTAGGATGATAGAAAGGGCAGATGTTAACACAAACACGCAACCACAAGAAAGAAAAGAAAAACAGTCAGTCAGTCAATAAGACATACAGACACCGTTCGTAACAATAAGTGATTATAAATCATACAACACTAATTAAGCATTAATATTTACATACATTATTACAACCAATTCATATTCATTAATTATAATTAAAGCAAATAAATAAATAAATAAATAATTATAATTATTATTATTATTATTATTCTTACGAAATATAAAACAAAAACAAAAACAAAAAAGAATATAAAAAGGAAAATGATACTGATAAGGATGATAAAGAAAACCAAAAACCAAAATGAAAATGAAACACAACAATGTAGATAATATTTTGTGCATCTAAATCGAATATAATTTTGATATTGTACGAGCAACATACTAAAAATAAAAAAAAAACAAAATAAAAACACACACAGTATGTGATAATTGAAACAAACCGAAACCAATATAAATAATACTTGAAATTATTAAATAATTATACAATAATCCAAAAGACAAAAGACAGCTTAAAAGGATCACAAGTTAATAAATACAAAGAAAAACCCCAAAGATCCTGAAATCATATAAAGTCTCTATTAAAACTTATTGGATTAAAAGAAGAAAAAGAAAACCTTATAACTTTCAATACTCCTATTCTATTATATTCTATTCTATTATATTCTATTCTATTCTATTGTATACTCTATACAGTGCTATATGATTCTATAATTATTTACTTACTAGTATTAAGTAATTTAATTTAATTTCATTTTGTTTTTGTATTTTTCTTTTATTATTATTTATGCTAATTAATTAGTGCAGAGACGATATACAAAAATATAAATGAGATGCCCTACAATGTAATTGATTTTCTAACACAATGTTTTCTATTTTTTTTTTCTTTTTTTTTTTTGTTTCGTTTGCAAAGTAAATAGACAAAAATTTAAGGTATTGTATGAAAAATAATACTTTTAATGATAAGCAGAAAATTAAGAAGAGAGATTTTAAAGAATTAATGGAAAATTCTGAAATATTTTACACACGTTTACTTATTTGAAAAGTTAAAACCTGTTGCGCACTTTAACGTATATAAACCATAAACTAGAAAAGAGACTGAAAGTATGAAATCCAATATAGAAAATGCCCTTTTTAAATTGCAAACATAAAAAATAAATTAAAGGTTTTTGTTTTCTAATTCATAAAATTTTCCCTAAATATATATCTTTCAAATCTCTTTTAGAATAACTATCTAAGAATATAAACAAAAGAATATAAACGAAATTATATTTTTCTATCTGTATAATGTATATCAAAATTGTAAGAAAGAAGTAAATTGTAACAAAGAAGCGTACTGCATTATAGATTTGCTTTCCACTGCAATCTTTCTCCAACACCAAACAACACACAACACCACCTACAAAACTTGATACAACTTCTTTTCCACCTACTTATTAATAATTATATACACTATAGAAAAGAATTTGCAATATTATTATTAATTTATTTCTCGTAGTTGCTATTTTATTACGTATATATCGTCTCTTGTAATAATTCATATTCACATACTGTAGCTATTATTCGCTAAATATATAATAATCGTGCTATACACTGAGAAAAAAAATAAAACCAAACGTTGTATTTTTCATATCATTTAAAACCACTTAACAGGATGAAACTATGCTAACAAAGATCTGAAATTTTTTCGACAAAGGCTTCTACATTCTACATCATTTATATCCTTTATTATAAGAATAACACGGAATTGAAACCGAATTTAAAAAAGATGAACTTTATAACCCAAACAGGTTTAGCCCCATACCTGTTTCTGTCTTTAGTTTTATTCCTGTTCTAACACAACAATCACTCAATGCTACTTGGGCTTTGAAAAGGTTGCGAAATAACATATCGGAGAAATTTACACATTCTGCTTGAGTGCAAAATCGGTTGCCATATGACTATCGAAGTAGGAGTGTCCAGAATTCCACCAGCTATTACCATCCTATACTTATAGCTCGATTAGGGTTACTAAAAAAAATTTGTTTCAGAGGGGAACTAACAACTAAAAGTTTTCAGGTGCCGAATGGCATCGTAAACTTCGATTGCCATCCATAAACGACCAATTAGACTATGAAGATGACATCGTCCCCTATGCATACGACAACAGCCCTAAAATCAAAACTATAAGTAGCAGCAGGAATTTCAATCTTTTCGCTAATTGAACGCTCAGAACAAAGAACACAGTGAAACGTACAAACAAAGCAAGGTAAAGGCTTGCCCGTTGTGGAAATCCCCTTATACTACAAGCGCACGAAGATCAATGTATTCAACAACTAGGTTAAATCACTATCGTTTTAAAGCAACGCAACATCGATGCAAAAAAAGTATTTATTAACTGCTGTTTCCATCGTATGCTCCACATTTTCTGGCCAATCGCCATACCAATTGTGAATGTTTATGCATCGAGTGCGGGTAAAGTACAGAAATGCAATAGACTGAACGAAGCTCAAAACAGCCGCAGAATAATCCAGGCGAATCACATCTGGGATGGACACCTAGACATGGAAGTACAAAACTTAAGAAATGAGCTTAAGTTTTGCTACGACCCTATATTCCTAAATGGAACAATAACAAATTTATATCTATATATTCTACATACATAACATCCATCTAAGCTACTTACAAATCAATCACCACTTACCGAGGATCAGCCTTCTTTTCAGCTCTCCTTTACTTGAATTTGGAAACTTGATTGATTGATTGATTGATTGATTGATTTGATTGATTTCTTAACTCTAGGAATCGGCTTAAAAGTTAGTTTGAAACAGCATACATCAATTTGGCTTAAAAGTTATTTTGAAACAGCAAACATCAATTTGGCTTCTTCCGTTTTAGTGTTTTGGAGTTTTATTTTATTGTTTTTATTAAGTTTTTGTGTTTTAGAGTTATTTAAATTAATTGTTTAAGACATAAAAAAGTGTTTTTTGTGTTTTTTCGCTCTACTTTACTTATGTTACTTATGTAAGGAGGAACACGCACACACACACACAGCTCTCTAATGAGCTCCTGGATCTTGTTTGGTGTTTTTTGTTTATTGTAACAACCATTGTTTAATAGAATTTGTAACATTCCATTAGTAAGAAGAAAATAGTGAATGAAAACTGTAATATTTTCTCCCGGTCCCAATGCAATGTTTTGATGATGCACTGAGACCGGGAGCCAATCGCCAGTTTTGGAAAATATTATGGTTTGATGAAACACATTGCAAGTCCATTATAAAGAAAATTCTGAACTTGGCTTTGAATAACTGGAGCGAGAGGTTTGACTTTTTTCTGTGCTGTTGCTTAAATGTTCCCCGGAGCGTAGACGAGACGTCTACTCTTCCTCGATCACTTGTTGTTGGACTTGTTGTTCGTGGTGTTGGTTTTGTTGTTGTTGCTGATGCTGTTGCTGCTGTTGTTTATGATGGTGATGTTGATTGCGCTGATTGCGATTGCGTTGATTCTGATTATCGCGACGCTGGCCCATAGTTTGAATGGTTTTGTTATAATTACGGATGCGCATGTTCATATTACCTCGTTGCAAGAAGTTGCCTTGTTTCATGTCGAAGATTTTTTCGTTTACATCTACCAAATTGGTAACTTTATCGACAAATTGCATGGCAAGGGCTTGTAGACGAGAAGGCTCGGAACGATGCATGACCACAGTTTCAGTTGGATCGTCCAAACTGGCCATTAATTCTTCGTTAATAATCATTTTGCTAATAAGAGAGTGTACTTTTTGTACAGGCAAATCATACATCTGCGCCAGCGATGGTATACTCAATGAGGTATAAACATTCGAATAGGTGAAGAGATAAGTGCGCAACGACTCTTCCTTTATAAACTTAACCAACATCTCACGAACTCGGTCAGATTCGTAGAACAAGTCCCATACTTTTGTGTTCATCTTCTTGTTGACAATGAAATTTACACAAGCTTGCCAATTGCCGCAACGCATTGCCTTAGCGGCAGCTACTACGTGTTCTCTCATCGATTCCGGAGGACCCACAAGAGATTGGCGTTCAGATGAACGTAATTGTTGATAGAAAGTCTTACTAATCATACGACGACGTGCATCGAACTCATGAGCAGCAATATAGGGAATTTCAATAAGCATGGCAGACACTAAATATACGCATTCAAGCAATTCCAAATTGATATGCATATGGAAGGGCATTTGACGTTGCTTCTCGATTTTCTCCTGTTCAGCTGAACGTTCATGTTGACGTTGAGGCAATAGACCTTGAGCCAACAACTCCTTGGGCTTGCCAGTGACCATTAAATCAACCAAGCAATGATGAGCATCTTTGATATTCTCCTGACGGAAGGCACACAAGCCCAAATTGGCCATCATACGGTTGTAAAGAATCTTGGTTGAAGGATCAGCAGCATCGATATTGTCTTGCAAATGAGACATGAGGACCAAGTCGCGAGCTTGGAACCAGTTGTCATGCAAAGCGTGGTGATAGATGTGGGCCAAAATGGCTCTGGTGCGAATACGGTCAGTATCGTCCTTGGCATAAATAAACTTGCACAAACGATCCATTACTTCAACTGAAGTTTGAGAGGTGGCAGGAATTTCTCCGCGTTTGCGTTTCAATACCTCTGGATCGAACTTATAGTAAAGGTGTTCAATCTTGCGCAAATAAATACGACAAAGTTCATTATTGGTGCCAATCTTCTCGAAGTAGTTCAAAACGCTCTCAATGATACGTGTAACAGTTACTTCGTCCTTCAGACGGATTACGTAATCATTAGAATGGGGATCACATTCTTTAAGCAATTTGGTGAATTCATCATCAAGACGTTCCACGGCAGCTAAAGGACATCCACGAATGTAGAAAATCGGTGCTGCAAATTCTTCATTTTCTTCAGACACACTCTCGCTCATGGTTATGTTCTCGTTGGCTAATAACAATTTCATCATGCTTTGCATGACGTCAAGTAATTTAGACCAATGCTCCAATTTCATAGGCTCCGAAATCTTTTGGTTGTAATCATAGATGGCAGATATGATATTGAAATGGATTTTGACGGCAACAGCTACACCTAGAGCATGTTGTTCAGCGATATCACGCAATTCGAATAACATATCGATTTGCATACGGCGATCAGTACGTTTCTTGCCACGGGCGGACATAATTTCACTTAACTTGGCAAGTACTAATGGAATATCAATTTCAGCATCCTTCTCAAACATTTTAGGTTTTTCAACCACTGGTCCCTTGACAACAATTTCCCATTCGCCATCTTCATCGGCCTCTTCTTGTCTCTTCTCGCGGCGTGGTTTAGCTTCCTTGCGCTTGTCCTTTTTGCGATCATCACGATCCTCTTTCTCTTCTTTACCACTGGGTTTCTTCAAGAAACGATCGCGGATATTTTGGTATTGGTTATCATCGTCTGATGATTCCGATTCAGATTCAGTATCGGAATCCCAATCAATAGAGTCATCAGAGTCGTCTTGATCGGGTTCCAAAGTCTTGGCAGGAGCCGCCTTCGACGACTTTTGTTCAATAACACTTTTTATATCACGAGCACCATCATTAACTTCAATTTGCTTCTCATTTTCGGAATCATATGCGGCCTCTTCATCCTCAGCCTCACTTTCCTGGTCGGGATTCTCGCGGAAACGCTTCAAATCCTCTTCAAAGTCTTTAATATATTTACGCACCTTCTGACGCAAAGTACCCAAAGATTTTGAATTGTTTTTGGAAAGATTCTTACGTCCTTCTCTATCTTCCCAAACATCATTAATGAAATCTTCCAATTCAGCTAAACAGCGAACATAGAAGCGTGGAGTAATACCATTTTCCTCTTTGGAAATAACAGGCAAAGCCTTTTGATACGCCCTCGTCAGATCCTCGAAACTTGTCAAAATACTCGACATGTCCTTAATCTTCTTGTGATTGCGTATATTCTTAATTAAAGCCGTAAGATTTTCATAACGTTTTTCCTTAGTGGAACGGACAACGCGTTTTACTTCTTCTTCATCGTCACTGAATTGCTAAAACAATATAGAATAAAACCGTTAGGATTGCCGAATTGTAAAACTATGAATAATACGTGAGAGACTTACATAGGCATTGGTTTTCGAGTAAATTGGTGCCTGAACCTCCTCATCTCCGGAGTCGGTTTCCGAGTCAGAACCGGTAGCAAAAAAACGTGACATGTCTTACTATTATTTCTCACTTACTGCTGAATAATTTCCTGAAAACAAATAAGGAATTGAAAAAAAATGCACAAGCAAATTTATGATTTTCTTATTGTTTTTGAGGTTATGTCGTTTGTGCATATAAAATTTTGCAGCCAACATGGCTGATGCCACACCATAGTTTTTTTGTGAAATATTTTAATTGCATTTTAAGAACTATTTCAGATACTTTCGTTATTTTTCCATAGAAACTATTGTTTTATGTACACATTCTAACAATTTTAACACATTTTAACACAATTTAACATTTTTTCACAATTTTTTCCAAAACTTACAATAAAAAATGAAATTTTCGCTGACGACTTCGTACGAGTCGCTTATTAAAAAGGCATTAACCAGTAAAGCCGATAAATGTCATTGGCAAAGAGTAAACAGAAAGTATTACCGAAACTACATTATTAGAGTTGCCAAGTTCATATTATGAAAAAATAATAATAGTAAAAAAAGGAATATATTAAGTAGTAGTGACAAATATTTCTTAAAATCCATGCCTAATACTTTAAAATTAATGTTAGAAACCTGCAAATTTTGATTTAATTGCAGTTTAAAAATAAGATAGTTTCAAATTGATCTGTGTAACTACGCCATATTGTTAATATAAAACTTGGCAGCCCTTGCAAATTGCTTGAAAGAGATAACGGCAACTCTTTTAAACAAATAATCGGAATATCAAAAGAAGAAGACGCGAGCTGTAAATCTCTACATAGTGAAAAAATATAGCGTTTTCTATCTGAATTAAGTCAATTTAAAATTATATATTTTTTAAAAGAAGGTAAATTAAATGAAACATTTGATTTGCAATTGTTGCTATATCCCTTGTCGTTTAGAAGAACCGTTCACATTTTCTTTTCATACATACATTCTAAGCCACTGCGGATGGTTAAGCCTCGTTGTGTTTTTATGTCGTTTTCTACAGACCCAATAATAATAAAACTTTTTGTTTATTGAATTCTAATTTATATAGCACAGCTTGTAATTTGAGCAGGCAATCATTCTATAACTTCAATAGTTTTTAAACAAATTCTTACTGGAAAAACAAAACCTTTCACTCTACAGAGAAAAGAGAGAATTTCGGTATGGCTGACGCTACAAATGAACCAGAACCTGAGGCCGAGTACTCTGTGGAGCGTATTGAGGATAAACGCATCATAAATGGCAAGGTTAGTAGTTGAGATTTATTTCTAAATTTTCCAAAAAAAAAAATATATAAATTACAAAAGATGTGTAAAATCATTTTTAGACTGAATATTATCTCAAGTGGAAGGGATATCCACGCAGTGAAAACACATGGGAGCCGGTAGAGAATCTAGATTGTCCAGACTTAATAGCTGCATATGAAGAATCAATAAAACCTAAAAAAGGTTGGCAGTCAACTTTTCTTTGTAAGAAACATTTTAATGAAATAACATTACCCTTATTTTTATTTTAATAGCGGAGGCAAAGAAGCGACCTTCAACGACTCCGAGTAATGACGGAAAAGCTAAAAGAAAGGCTGCTGAAGATGAGAAAGATAACAGAAAGACGGTGGGCTTCGATCGTGGCCTAGAGCCGTCCAAAATTTTGGGTGCCACCGATTCTTCAGGTGAACTAATGTTTCTGATGAAATGGAAGGGTAGCGATGAAGCGGATTTAGTGCCCGCCAAACAGGCCAATGTCAGATGCCCTCAGGTTGTCATACAGTTCTATGAAGAGCGACTTACTTGGCATACGCCCTCAGCCGATGAGGACAAAGCCATTACTGCCAGCAAGGAGAATGCAGCTGCCGATTAGATGCGGATAATAAGCCTCCACTCGACAAAAAAAAAACAAGCGCAACTCCCATAATTTAGTTTTTTAAGATTCGTTATAAGTGCAACAATATGAATTGGAGTTCTAACACAAACAGCAATCGACACGTAAACTAAACTGACCGTAACAAATATTGCTTTGAAATTTGAAAATTTGATGTAAAATTTTTAATTTTTTTTGTTTTTTTTTAATCTTTTATGAAAAAAACGTGAATTTTTTCAAAGTTTTTGTTGTTTTCCTATAAGAAATTTAATAATTTACCTTAACTTGTTAATATAACGCAGACGCTTTAGGGGGAAAATCCCCTTTAGGTCTTCTTTATTGTGTGTATTTCCTCTTAACTCCCTCTTGTCATCGAAATAAACTGTAACAAAGGAAAATTTAATTTAAAAATGTGAATTTTTATTTTTATTATTAAAATATCAAATCAAATAAATTAATTACTGTAAAATACAAATTCTACACAATCTTTTTTTTCTAAATAACAACATCACTACAGGATGAAGCACCCACACAATTTGTTAAATTATTCAAAGCCAAACTGTAGAGGGCTCTTTCGATAGGCAACATATCCCGAACAATATTGGACATTTCATAAGGATCGTTTGTCAAATCATATAACTCCACAAAATCCTAAAAAATTACAGAAAGAAATAGTCTCTGTACGTAAATGTAAATGTTTCCGCTGTACGTACCTCATGGTCTATAAATTCACAGTACAGACGATTAGTTTGGTACCTATAATGCCTTATACATGAATAGGTGTTATTCCAACTATCTTGACAATGACAATCTGCTTCAGGAGTACATTGTTGCAGGAAATCGGTCTTTGACCAAGGACAGGAGGGATTGTAGGTATTTAAATTACCCTCACCGTAATGCTGCACCAAAATACTTCTCCGATATAGATTATCTCGCATTGCATCATATTGTTTGGCATTGGCTATAAAAGCATTAATAGATTGACCGTCTATATTAGGCTGCGAAGGTAATTGCAGCCATTCTAATATAGTGGGGAAGATATCAATTAAAGCTGTAAAGGCTGTTATTTTTACCCCAACTGGTATATGAGGACCTCTTATAAGTAAAGGTACTCTAATATCGGTTTCATATGGCTGGCGTTTATCAAAAGGCTGAGCAAATTGTCCCATATGGTAACCATTATCAGAGGTGTATATTATATAAGTATTTTCTAAGACTCCTTTGCTTTCCAAATTTAAAACAATATTCTCTACTAATTCATCTACAGCCAATAGAGATTCCCAACGTTTTTCGAAATACGAGTCGATTAACATTAGAGTTTCATTAGGTAGTTTTTCAGTGTGCGAAACTAACCAGTGTTTATCTAGAAGATTTATGCAACAGACATTCATTCAAAGGATCACTATTAAATACAGGTTTTTAACTCACCTTTCGAGATTTTATTAAAATTGGGAGTACGCAAAGCCTTTACACCTGAGTAGGTACCACGATGGCGTTCAGCAGGAGTATAGGGAGCATGAGGCGCTGGTGGTGCCACTAAGGCAAAAAATGGCGTAGTAACATCATGATTATTAAGGAAATTTATGATTTTAGTGTTTAATAAATCTGTTAAGTATGTATTGGAGTAGCTAACGTTGTGCGAATTTTCCCTTAAAGTGTAATTATAGTAACGCGAATTGCCATGTAAACCATAGAACTTATGCCAACCCGGCGGTACATTGGCGCCTTTATACTGATTGAGATATTTGCCAGCGAAAAAATTCTTATAGCCCACCTTTTCTAACGTGGTAGCTAAAGTTTGCATTTCAATTTTATTCAACCAATTAGGGCCATTACAACCGCCTTCTAAGGAATTATTAAAAGTTTTATGATTATGCACGTACTGTCCCGTAAGGAGACTAGCACGTGAAGGACAACATAAAGGCGAAGTAGTAAACTGTATATAGAAGAAAATGAAGGTAAAATATATGTAAAATTATTTGTTTTATCTACATACGGCGTTTACAAAAGTGGCACCCTTTTGAGCTATTAATGTGTTGACATTTTTCATGGGCAACATGCCGTTCAATGTGACATCTTGGTCATCTGTTAGAATAATTATAATATTTGGTAATCTGCCATTATTTAAAGCAGAAATTTCCAACATATATAGAGCCAACAGCAGCAGACGTCCACACAACCAACAATCCATTGCTAATATGACGAATAAATAAATATTTCGTTTAAAATTCGAATCACACAAAACCATAATCTCATAGTGATGGTTAGGTGAAGTGAGTATCAATGACATACGCTGGAATCGTAACAGGTAGATATGGATATTGTTTTTGATATCAACGGTGAGAGGAAAACTATGTTAAATTTTTATTAACTTTCTGTTTTGGGGGCAAGGCAAATTTTGTTGATGTTATTTTTGTTTTTGCATTACAAACGTTTTGTAACACATAACAGGGGTTATTTTTGTTGACTTAGCCAGTTAATCTGTTTCATAGCCACGTTTTCTCACCGGACCATCTCTATAGAATGATTGTTTTTTTTATTACTTTTGTTTTTAAATAAATAGTAATTTAAACAAAGCTTTTTTTGAAAAAGTAAGTAAATAAATAAAATTAATAAAGACTTGCATTTATCTACGTGTGTATGTATGTATGTAGTATATGTGAACACTGATATAAAGGCTATGTACATATTATATTAGTATGTATATTAAACAAATTATATACATATATGTATATATGTATGCAAATTAATAAATCTTTTACTGATTCAAGACATAGTAAGCTTAAGGGGTTAGTATACTTTATAATTTTCAAAAAAAAAAAAACTAATTCTTCACGGTTTGAGCTATGGAATTAAGATAGAAATTTTCTTTTCCTTCAAACGATACGAAAAGAAGGAGAAAAAATTAAAATTATTTTTAATTAAATTCGTCACCTTGCAAAGAAAGGGAATGTTTACTATGGTTTTTAACTTTAGTAAATTCATATTATTCTTACCCTTTGTTGCCTTACCTTTATGTTGCCCGTAAAATTTTGTTTTTCAATCTTATTTTTAATTTATTTAAAACTATTAAAAAAAACAAAACTTATGTTTTATATTTTCTTTTCTGTATTTATATTTTCATTCGCTTTTTTTATTTGATTTTATTTTTTTTTTTTTTTTAGTTTGCATATTTTTTAATCATCATTTTTAAATTTCTTTATTTATTTAATTTTGTTTATATATTCATTAATACTTTAATTTGTTTTATTCTTCTTCTTTTCAATAATTTCGTATTATTTCTAAGGGAACGTTTATAGGTTAAACGTCTTTACATTTGCGTTTGTCGTGTGTGTCTGTGGGTGTGTTTAAAATTTGTTTTAAACGTATTTTTTCTTTTTTAAACTTTGCTTACACAACAGTTTGTTTAGTTTTTTTTTTACATAAAAGCCTTTTTTATATACGTCTAGGGCTTGTTCAGTATCCTTGCTTTATTTCATACACAAATTTTTTTTGTAATTTCCTTTTTTTTCTTTGAATTTTTTTTTACTTAAAAAAGAGCGTTAAGGTATAAAATTACAATTTGTTTTGGGCCTTTGTTTAGGGCAAACAAAACTATGTATATGCTTTTCGTTTTCTAAGGAATCCTTTGTCAGGCCCATTATTGAATTATTAATAAAAAAAATTTTATACGTTTTAGTTATAAAAAAATTGGAAATCTTCTATAAAATTTTCACTAATTTTGTTTTTTCTTTTTTTATGTATTTTTTTTTATTATTATTTTATGAAAGATTGATTATTCGATCGTTTAGTTCGTCTAGGTATTTAAGATTAGTTTTAATAAGTTTTAAGTTTTAAGTTTATTTTGTTTTGTTTGTTTTTTTTTAACTACTTTTTGTTTATGTCCTTAACGTGTCTCGTCGCCTGGTAGCTATATTTTGAATATCACAAAAATTAATAAAGTTTTATTTATACCTATCGCATTTGTATTTTAAATATACAGCTATGAGTATGTACAGTGCTGTTTTAAAAAAATAGATTCACCTACTCTCCAAATAGTTTAGTATATCTCAATCCCTATTGTTAAAAAGTAACAGTACTTTATTTACTGATCTCTTATGAATATAATCCCGTTACCGTTCAACAATTTGAAGCATCACTCTTCTTTAGTAAAGATTTAGTCTCAAAGATGGTAGATCGTGGTGAATTTATTTTTTTTAATAGCATTGTATTTGTAGCAAATATTGTATTATTTTTCATTTTATTTTGTTTTAATAATTTTATTTAGAATCTAATGCATATATATATTCTGTAATTGTACTCAAATTATTTTTATTTCATTTTTTAAAATATTTATAGTTTAGCATTAAGAGCATAGGATTACTACTATAAGAGTGGTTGGTTTTTAATTGGTGGGTGTTCTATTATTTTCGCTTAAGTTTTATTATGAGATATTTTTAAAATAAAGTTCAAACGTTTTACTACGTCTCAGTTATCGAAAATTTTAAATTATTTTCAAGCAAAGATTTAAAAAAAAAAACAAATTGTTTTAAAGCGGTTTATATGATTTTGTTATTTGTGCCACTTTCCTGGTACTTCAAAACTAGCTATTCAAAAACTAAGAGAAAAAATGGAAGCAATTCTAAAGGGAATAAAAGGATCGTTTTTTTTTAACAAATCTATGAGAAGATCTCTTACCGAAGCATATATTTATTGAATGAAAGTTTTTCCACTGGAAATTCTATAAAAAAAATTCCAAATCTGTATTCTTTTATGAATTAAAAATGAGTGGACACCATTATGGATGGCAATAGAATTTTATTAAAAGTCTTTTAATTGGAGGAAGAGAAAAGTAAAAAAATATCTACGATATACTCGTGATTGGGTTGTTTATCTCTTTGTACAAAACTTAAATTTGTATAAGGACTTAAAAGAAAAAATAACTAGCAAAACTCGATTAATAATTTTTTAGCAATGAGGGGAATAGTAAAACTATTTGAAATAAATTGAAGTCTGAATATTTTTTCTTTTATTGCTTTTAAAATTAGAAAACTACTAGAAGTTTGAAAAATATATTCAGAGTAAATTTGAAAACATTAACGTTCGTTTGTGTCATAAAATTTCATATTGAATTGCCTTGTTTTTGTATATTTTCTTAGTGGGTAATATATTTTTACAAACATACATACATACATTTGCCATATGTCAACGATTGATTAAAACAAAAATTTCCATCTTAATTAATATTCTAGACAATACTTTTCTTCATTACAATTTCAATTTTATTTCGTTACAATTTCTTTTTCCGTTTTCATTAATTTCTTAATTTGAGTTTTGATAAATTTGTTTTCTTGTTGTTTAGGGCCATTTTAAAACGTTTGTGTTTATTCCTAATGTTTTCCACTTTATCAATAGAGTAAAAAAAAGTAAGGCTTTTAGAAGAACTGAATTGTGAATGTTTCTTTACTAGAACTTTACGATTTGACTTATAACTACATATGCATACTACGTACATACTACATATATGCATGTGTATATTTGTATGTGAGAGGTTTATTTTGCATTACGATTCTACCAAAATAATAATAGGCTACGACTACACATTATTTCTATATAATAAATATATAAAAATGTCTCTCTGTTGGCCAGCCAGCTATGTACGTTTTATGTAAAACCTTCAAGCTGGCTGTAAGAAATGATCAGTAATTATGGCTCCTAAGGAAAGGAAGTTTTGCATCTGAAAGAAGTTGGTTTAGGTGTTATGTTATTGTTGTATGGTTTACAAACATTTCTTTACACATACAAACACCACTTATATATTGTTGTTGTGTCAATTAAAATTGTCTATACTTACGTACAGAATATGTTTGTTTTTGCTTTATTACTTTTACTTTGGTTTTATTTTCTCTGTTTTTCTTTTTCAGAAATTTTTTAAAAAATAAACATCATACAAATTTTGTATGATTATGTATAGGTTTGCTGTATGTACAATAACTATATCATGTGAAATAAATTTTATAAGTAATACGTACGTACATACATACATACATACGTATATTTAGTCATATATTCATCTATGAATGCGTTTATTTGAAATTATTTTCAAAAATTGATTGATTGATTGGTTGGTTGATTGGATGCATGATTTTCATACTGCATCATAAAATTTTCAATTAGTATATGGTACAACATATATGTTTATGCTTTTCATATATATTTTTTTAATAATATTCATACAAATAACAAATAGAGTTTTTTTTATTTATTGTAATTATATACTATATAAATAAATACATACATATACATATAGACATAAATTAGTTAGTCCTACTTTTTAAATTTTTAATATTAATAATAAGAAATATTATATTATAATTACGTTTAGTTTTAATGTGTAATTTTTTTTAAATTTTTTGATTTTTTTTTTCAATAATTCTAAGCATATTTATTAATATATATATTTTTTTTTTATTTATCGCATACGATATATATATATATTATTTGCTATATATATATGTACTGATAAAATGTATTCAATATTATTTACAACAAAGATCTCGGGTGCAGCCCACTAAGGCGGCATATTAGCGTTCAAATGAAATCTAATTTTAATTTCTTTACAAAGACAAATCGTTTGTTTGTATTTTTTTACTTTTGTTTGTTAAATATGTATGTGCTTATTTATCAATTACCAAAACTTTTTAGGGGACTTTAATAGCGATTTGTTAATAAGTTAGCTTTTTAAACAATTGCATTGTAATGCTACTTAAACAACAAGAAAAGAAAATGTCCCCTTCTCGTTCGTCTCTTCCACACAAATTGTAGTTGATAATTATTGCTATTGTTTGTATTGTTGTTGCTGACTAACGTTTGTAACAACATTTCTCCCCTTTTGTTGGCAGGAAAAACAAATGGAATTTTGGAATTGTTTACAATTTATATTTAATATTTTTCCAAAGCTCGCCTCAGCTTTTTGCAATAAAATGGACATTAAGATTCACGCTCTTTTTTAACCTTGACTTCTTCTCCCAGAATAGTGGTGATTTCGCCCTGCATAAAAGCCCAAGGTATTGTCGAATTTGCCAAAGGACAACGATCGCCACTGGGACAATACACTTCATTGCCCAGACCCTGTTAACAAAAAATAAATAACAATTTAATTCTAAAAGACAATTCATATTAACTACATTCTGCACAGTGTTGAAAAATTCAGTACTTCAATCCTTTTTCCAGCACGTTTTCATTTCAAAAATACCTCAATACCCCCGATACACTTTCAGTACTTTATATTATTACATATTTTATGGTTTGCGCTTTGCAACTATTAATGGGTTAGCAATATGGTTTAATATAATGCTAAAGGTAGAATTAGTCTTTAGTCCCGGTCAACATCCCAACATCCATGTGAAGTACGTTCGTTTTTAGAATACGAAAAGCAATGAGAACGCTTGTCGAACCGTATTGTAATTTTGGTAATTTGCTCTCCATATGCCAGACATGAATATATATTCCGTTACGTTCCGTCAAAAATTGGTTAAACGGGGCTTTTAAGTTTCAAATCAACTGTTTTTGTTTTCTATATGAGAAACATGTATAAGTTGTTAGTTTTTCTATTCCATTCCGTACGTGTATTAAGTATAAGTAAACTTTTTTTTAAAGTACCATTTGATGCAAAAATATAAATTTGTATTTTATTACCGGTCAACAAATATTAAATTTCACAGGCATAAAAAGAAAAAGATAAAATACGAAAAGCACAAAAAAAATTATTTTCAAAAATATTTTCAAAAATATTTAAAATATTAAAAAATATTTTAAATATAAAGACAACATGCTTAAAAATTAAAAAAAAACATTTGAACAAAAATTTGATCACTTAAAACCTTTTAATTAGGCCTTTTTATTATACTCATGCAAAATTTTCGCTTTAAAATCTTTAACTGGCTTGTATGCAAGCAAATAAAGAGTAGCGTTAGCGCTTTTCTTATCAATTAACAAGTTAGTTTTCTCTCTTTCTCTTTATTGCAAATCTCGATGATACACAACATTTGTTTTGCCAATATCGTATTAATTTAAATTTATTATTTGGTTTTCAAATTATTTTGAAACTCACCTTTTAAGAACTGCTCATCTACTCACACCTTCTCTTTCTCGCCGTTGTTCTAATGCAATTTACTTCTATGCAACACCATGCATGTGCATGAATCTACGCACAAATAAAAAACACTTTTTCAAATTCATGGCCATGCACTAACAACACAACATATATTTTTCTTATATATATAAATTGGTTACTCTGCTATTGTACTCCAGCTGGGGAGTTTTCAAATATTATTAATTATTAAAAACCTATTTGTTGTTGTTGCTTTGATTTTTACATTCAAAGCCTTGCACTAACAATAACACTTCACTTACATTTGATCTTTGCTATTTTTTAACATGCACCCTTACTGAGTACTCCATTTTAAAAATTTTCTAATGAATCTTATTGAATTACAAACAAAAAAATTTAGGCCATGCACTAACAACACAACATATAATTTTCTTATATATAAATTGGTTACTCTGCTATTGTACTCCAGCTATGGAGTTTTCAAATATTATTAATTATTAAAAACCTTTTTGTTGTTCTTGCTTTGATTTTTACATTCAAAGCCATGCACTAACAACCACACTTCACTTATGACTTGCTTTTTTTTCACCACTTACTGATGTACTCAATTTTACAAAAAAATTTTCAATGATTCTTATTGCAACTAATAAAAGAAAATTTAATTAAAACCTTTGTATTCCGTTATCATTTTTATTGTTAATTATTAATAAACAATTAAATTACATGCATTATTTTATTAACACAACTTTTATAATTTTTTTTTGCCTGATCATTTTACTTTTACTTTCAATTTTAATCTGCAAACACCACGGCGAATTCGAAAGTGGCCTTAATAAGTCAGCAGTGGTGTATCGTCGTTGTCAAAAAATTTTTGCTTTTCGTGTATTTTTTTTTTTTCGATAATCAATTTCGTATTCATAAACCCTCATATGTACCGCATGTATCCTTAATGATACGCACTAGAACTTCTTCAGGATTACTAACGCTAAATACATATATCTATTAATCTACAACCTAGATCTACTATATTTATATATATTTAGATGAGTGATGAATTATCAAAAAAAAGAATTCGGTCTTTCCAACTAGGTGCCTAATCTACGACAAATAAGAAATAACATTTGCAGCTGCCATTTTTCTCGATGGCCATATAAAAACAATGTTCTTTACGTAAAGTAGAAATGTTATTGACTGTATGAAATAATTTTTTTAATTTATAGGTGCTGCACTATTGTTTAATTTAGCATGATATCAAAATCAAAAGAATTTTCAGTATATAAAATTTATTTATTTTTTTAATTGCTTTAATTAATTTCCTAAGGAGGTTTGAGGGTTAATTTTTTTGACAAGTTAATTACATTTTAACGAAAACAAAATGCCGGTCACCTCTTAAAATGAATTCGCCCTGATTCAAGAACTACAAAGGCGGCAACCGATTAGTCGTAAAAGTTGTGCTGTTTAAAAAGGTGTAAGTGGAAGTGCTTGCGACTTAAAATTAGAAGCGAAAAATAATAGTTTTCTTATAAGAAAAATAAAAGGTTGTGTTAATAAAATAATACATGTATTGTGTTAAAACAAGAGTGTGTAATTTACTAATAATAATTAATATAGAAAAGCTAACGGGATACAAAGGTTTTAAGTAAAATTTTTTATTTGTAGTTCAATAAGATTCATTAGAAAATTTTCAAAATGGAGTACTCCGTAAAAAGCGAAAAAATAAAATTTGCTTATAAGAAAAATAAAATGTTGTGTTAATAAAATAATACATGTATTGTGTTAAAACAAGAGTGTGTAATTTACTAATAATAATTAATATAGAAAAGCTAACGGAATACAAAGGTTTTAAGTAAATTTTTTTTTGTTTGTAATTCAATAAAATTCATTAGAAAATTTTCAAAATGGAGTACTCAGTAAGAGTGCATGTTAAAAAAAAAGCAAAGATCAAATATAAGTGAAGTGTTGTTGTCAGTGCAAGGTCTTGAATCTCAAAAAATGAAGACAACAACAACAACAAAAAAAATGTTTTAATATGTAATAAAATATGAAAACTCCATAGCTGGAGTACAATAGCAGAGTAACCAATTTATATATAAGAAAAATATATGTTGTGTTGTTAGTGCGTGGCCTTGAATTTGAAACAGTGTTTTTTATTTGTGCGTAGATTCATGCACATGCATGGTGTTGCATAGGCATATATTTTGAAATGTGTGTGTAGTATAAATAAATTGCATTAGAACAACGGAGAGAAACAGAGGGTGTGAGTAGATGAGAAGTTCTTAAAAGGTGAGTTTCAAAATTATTTGTAAAACAACACAATAAATTTAATTTGCGTTTGCAAGAAAGAGAGAAAGTGTTGTGTTTTGTGGTACCAAAACCAACCTGCTATCTAATAAGAAAGACACTTACCTACTGTTGAAATTTTAAAGTAATACTGCAGTAATGTTATAGTGATTTCAAGATTATTTACTTCACACTTAGCCAGTTACAGATTTTAGGAAGAAAATTTTGCATGAGTTTAATCAAAAGGCTTGATTAGTGGGTTTTGAGCGATCAAAGTAGTGTTGAAAATTTTTTTTTAATTTTTTTCAAGCTTTATATCTTTATATTTTACATATTTTTTAAAACTAAATATTTGTTTCTATTTTTCTTATTGTTCCTTTAATTTAATTAATTTCTTTATTTTTATCTTTTTTCTCTTTATGCCTATGCAAATTTAATATTTATTGACCAGCAATAAAATAGAAATTTAACAGTACTCTGTTACAAATCAACAAAGTTAAGTTTAAGTATGGGGGGGAGGTATGGTAGCTGTGTTGAGAAATTCAGTACTTTATCAGCTGTTTTTGTTTTGTATATGAAGTTAGTTTTTCTGTTCCGTTTAGTACGTGTGTTGAATATAAAGAAATGTGCTTTTACAAAAGTACCATTTGATACGAAAACGTACTCTTTCAAAATTTAAATTTAGCAACACTGATTCTGCATTTATTTTACTTACATTCTGTCTTTTTATGCTCTCCCGACTGCAAGGGAAGCAGAACTTGTGATGATTTACAGACGGGCACTGAACAAAGTGTGTATCTTCGAGTCGTTCTTGGCAGAGTGTGCACTTGAGTGTGGTATTTTGGGCTGTGTTGGGAGGTGGTGGTGGTGCTGCTGTGCCCGCTGGTGTTGCTCCACCAGCGTTGTTTAAGCCCGCCGGTTGCGCTGGTCCTCCGGCATTCGTATTACCAGCAGGTCCAGTCACCTGACCATCTGGACCAGATGCTTGCGACGATAATGGACCCGGACCAGAGGCTGCACTACTAACACCCACATTGTTAACAGGTCCGCCGGGACCCACTGATTGTGCATTTGATGTTTGATTGGCCTGCACTTCCGAACTGGTTACTGTTGTACTGGAGACATGACGTGAGCCTGATGAGCGGCGACCAGATGATGAACCTGCTGGAAGAAGGTTTAATTTAATAAAACCTTGTAATATTTACAATGTAATAATTTACAATTAAAAACTCACCCGAACTATTCGGCGAATGCTGACTGCCCCTTGAGGCGGTACGAGGTGGTGGTGGTCCGGGGGGACTTGGTCCATTACGTGGACTTCCTGGTGGTAATGTCTCTGTAATAGACATTAAATTAGCCATTGGACTTTGTGTTAATTGGGTAACTGAGGTGGCTGTTGTTGATAATTGTGGCATAGGTGGTGGTGCTATTGACTGTGGTGGAGGTGGTTGTGGCTGAGATGTCGGTAATGCCGGTGGCGTCGAATTGCCTAGCGAAACGGCCGGATGTGGCAATGGTGGAAATACTACAATTTTATTCATCACACGCAGTTAACGGAATCGCGCGTACAAGTTGGTTTACAGATTTGGTAATGAGTGGGAGAGAAAGTAGAAGGAAAAGTCAAGATTAAACATTTTACATTAACAACAAAAAAAAAAAACACATCACAGCATATACAGAATTTTTCACTTTTACTATGCAAATATATGCATGAACACTTAGAGTACGTGTGACATACAACAAGACAAAGTGATTCTCTTTATGCAATACGTGGGATTCATTTTTTTATTTAGTGCATGTTTACGTACATATGTATGTGTATTTAGTGAACTTGGTGCAAAAATTGTAACTAAATAAACAAAAAAAAAATAAGAATAAACTAAACCTCCTACCACATTCAAGTTATCTTGGATCGTACTTTATAAATAACAAATAATTAGGAGGGACCTAAAGACAAAGAGCAAGAGAACATTTTTTATCATTAACTGATGGCATAGCATTAAAATAAAGGTATTCCTTATTATTTAAAGCTATTAATTATTGAGCATTTTTTTAACAATAAATACTACAAAAATTAGGAAACTTTACTTTAAACAACGGTAGTGTGAATATTGTCCGATTGTATACAAGTTTTTAGATTATTATTCATATTTAAATTTGTGGTGGGTTTGTGACCCAATGACTTTGCTAACCACGGTGAAATTTATTTATTCCAGACACAAACCGTACAATCAATAACTAATAAAATACAACCATTGCAGTACAGACGTTTCAACAATGTCGTATACTTCTTGAAGTAATGGTATTTCAGGTGAATTAAAGATTTATTGACCACACTGTGTAAGTTCACCACATAAAATAATTTTTCGACCTGGTAATCATTTGCCCATCTAACTACCCCTCGCCGGTGAGGGAAACAAACCACCACCAAACACCAACAACACCGCAATAAGCACGCACACACCCTCACACGTTAATTTTGCTTAATCCTAATATTTACAAATCGGATACGGAAAATGTGTGCAAATTATAAACATGGTGTTGTTTTTGAACAAACTTTTTTTTAAACTACCACCACAGTGCCAACTTGTTGTTTAAAATAAAGTTCAAACTGAATTGGTTTGATTTCAACTGAATTTGGATTTAATTTCAAACGACGACAATAACGAAAAAATGTTTTTTTTTGTCGTTCTACACACACAATAGCAACCAATATAAGAAACAGTACGTTTTTCAAATTGACAAAGGCTTGCGGTAATTGTGAGAACAATCTTAGGGAAAGAAAATGAGTGAGAGAGCGATGTTCTCTGTTATGATTATACCACAAAAAACAAAAAAACCACAAATCTCTTTTATAAATAGAATGAATGTTATAAAATGTTCTACAGTTGGAGAGAACACGCAAGTTTAAGTCAACAAATTATTATCGACATAATTTTCTTTCTTTTTTTATTATATACACAAACACACACATGTGCAAGTATAATATGCACATACATATATCTCCATTTTACTAAATAAACATGCATACTAAATAAATGTAAGAGAAATCAAAAGATCTCTTTGGTCTATTTAATGAATGAATTTTAGTTATAAAAATAAAAATAATTTATAAAAATAAAGAAATAAAAAGAAGATAGTTAAGTTAGTTGGATTATATTTATTTTATATATTTTTACTTTTAATACAACACATGTAGCCAGCCAAGTCAAGTCACTCGTAGTCAAGTCAATTCATTTCAATTGGCGTTTCGTATCTATATTTAGATTGTGCTTTATTAGTGTTATATATGTATGTGTGTTTGTGTATATATATTTATGTACATATGCATCTGTATAGTAATCATTTCATTGTTTATTTTATTTGTTATTTTTTCGTCCAATTCCCTTTATTTATTTTATTCTCTTTAGCACAACATTAAATGAGTAAATGAGAAAAATTTACTCACTAGCACTAACACAACAAACACATTAACAAATTAGCAGTTTACCCAGTAAACAACAGACGAAAATTAAAAGATCAAATATAATAATCTTTCTAATATATACAGATGTGATGTCATAACTGCTCTTGTAATTAGAAGAGAGTATTTTGCTACGTTTTTCTTTTCATTTCTTTTGTTGCTTGAGAGTTATTTTCCAATGTAATGCAGCAGATATTTCCCAAGAAAATGTTTAGTGGGTAATTTTGCTGGTGAAGGAAAAAACAATATGTACATACTAAATAAACAAAACTACTAAAAACAATAATAAAAATATACAATATAAAACGTCAGGCCCTCTAAGAAATAAATAAAGCTAACGTATAACATCTGCTTCAAGAGCTTGTTGTGTGTGTGTGTATTTATTATACACACCAATACACCCAAAAAATTCTCATGTTCGTCTTAAAAGAAGCGACACATGCAGTTGCTATTTTATGGCATGTGAAGAAGAGTACTTTTTTGCGCAAAAGAGTAGACGTCAGATCAGTAAACTATTTATAAATGTCTATTAGTTATAGTATTTAAAATATTAGTACATTTCCTTACTAATAAATAAACAAAAAGTACTTTTTGTCCTTTTAATTCTTGTTTTAGGTAAAAATATTTCATATAGCCCCTTTAATAAAAACCTTAACATAAAATTTTATTTATTTTTTTTAATTCAATGCCTACTGATGAAAACCTTATTTAGGAAAGTACGAGAAAAGTCTAATATTTTTCGTATTTTTTATTGTGTACGTATAAAAAAATAAACATTTGGGATTTTTAGGCTGTGCTAAATTTTAACACTGTTACATACACCTAAACACATACACACACACACATGCTTACAAGCATTCAATATGCATATGGGATGTAGTATAGTGTATGCTTATATTATGTATCTATTTGGAATTCTTCAAATGTTTATCCATGTGTGTGTACCACCACTACGTTTTCATTCAACAGAGTTATGCCATCATACGTCATTTTTATAAATTGGCACTAAGCAACAAAAAACCAACAACAACATGTATAACGTTAATATTGACGATGGTGTCAGTTATTTATTATTGTTGGCGTGCAAAAAAAAAAACTTGCATGCAATATGTGTATGGCTTTGTGTACTATATAAGTACAAGTTCAGTTTTTGGTTTTTGTTGTTATTTTAAATTGTTTTCTTTCTTTTTTCGTTCTTCGTTTTTGTTAGGTTAAGTTGTGACGACTTTTTGTTTCGTTTGGTAGACAAGACGTTGAGAAAAGCAACGCAACAACTGTTAAAAACAAAAAGTATAAAAGCAACAGCAACAATTACTACGATAACAACAAAAGTTTGACCAAAGCAAATCATTTTTAAATTGTTGTAAGGCTTGTCTGGTTTGTTTGTTTGTTTTTTTTTTTTTTGGCATAATTTACGATGTTGTTTATTATACCACACACACACACATACATCTGCTCATAGAATGGACTGCAAGAGCAGTCATACGTATGTTTGAGCGTTTAATTTATATGTATGATGCAACCTATACTTGCACAAAATTTTTAAAACAAACATGAGAAAAATAATGAAAGAAAAACATATAAAAGAGCTAAAATTCTTAAATTTTCGTTGTTGTTTCTCTTAAATACCCTCCCTTTCTCTTTGCCAAAATGCCAAAATGCATACACAAAACATAATTCAATGCATGCATTTGCCGTATTTATTAAAACACAACTGCGTGACATGTTGTATATACAATCAACAACGTTGTGATGCTTGTATGAATGAATAACAACAGTGACTAGCCAAAGAAATAAGTACACAACACAATTAATATATTCAAATTTAGATTCAGTTTTTAGTACAAAATTATAGAGAAATAGAGCCAATATTTGATTTTTTTCAAAAAACGATTTGTAAACCAAGTGGTGTGTTTGAACGTTAATTAATATTCATTCCTGGCATCTATCTTCGGTGACAGCCTAAAGTAAAGTACTGCTATCAAGAACGTGTTTCGCATACGAAAATCATAAAATTTTGTATGTTTTCTGTGAAATAAAATAAAATTCATTGCCTTTAGCAGAATAACCACCGTAAGAAAACAAAAAGTTATAAACAAATGATAGACAAAGTGATGGCAATGAATTCATTCTTCAATTCTTCTTATCACACTGCATATCATTGGCAACCAGAGTTAATTTCGAAAAAAATTACATTTTTTGACCAACGTAAAGTTTTTCGAGACGGAATGTATAAAGATAAAGTCACATAAACCTTCCCGCCACTTGATCCTATTCTATGGTTTATTATGACATACTTTGCATTTGGGTTTGTACCTCCATCCATATTTATAAATCGTTCATAACGCCAGTCAAAAATGGGAGTGTTTTAATACTGCTGGCATAACAGAGCCCTGTGGCAGTACGATAACCGATTTTTTTTTGGGCCTTAAGTGATATGTATCTTCAACAAAATGGTGCTATAAGTCATAAAACGTGAAATATTTGGGCTTTATTGCATGATAAGTTTCCAGAAAATTTCATTACACGCTTTGGCCTCTAAAATCATCCGGTTTGATGAAGTTAGATTGTTTTGTGAGTTTACATCTAAGCGGAAAATCCACTAATATTGAAGTATTTTTAATCTAATACTCGTTTTTTCGATTTAAATCTACTTTCGAAACCGAAAATTAAACGAAACCAACAGATGTTCTTTGGGTAGATTAATATTGTATATTTGCATATTGTTCTCAGATAAAAATAATAACAAAACATTTATGTATGTGCGTGCGTGTATTAAACTTAAATGAATCGCAATGACCCTAATGAAAACTAAAAAATATTTAATATTTCAACAGCATTCGTGTGACACGCTATTCGAATAAAAATAAAAACAATATAAAAAATAAAAATAAAACTAACATTTGAAAAACGAGTCACAAATTGAATTTGTAAGAAGCCATATATACGTGTGGCATACCAAATAACATCAGCCATCAAAACATCATCTCGTCTAATGCCACCACCACCAATAACCACCATAAAATAAATACCACCCCAGAGAGCAGAGAAGTTTTGTCACTACTACTATTACCATATAATATATACGATAGACACATATGTATACACATTATACTAATTACTATATATATATAGATGAGACTGTATTTTGAGTCAGTCTGTCAGAGAGTTGGCCAATAATGCAAACTTCGGTTTTAAAGCACGTGAAAAAGTTGCTGTTATTGGAATATGTTGTTTCATAGTTGAAAAGTTGCTCTTAATGTGGCTGCTTTATGCGTAAACCAGAGCCGAAGAAAACATCGAAACCGGTTGTAACCTGAACCAGAATGTGTGACATCACATGAATGTGTATTGTATGGATGGATAATTGTGGGTAGCAGCAGTGAACAGATCTTGAACGCTATAGTATACCGCGTTTGACAAGATTTTAACAGTTTGCCAAAATAAAGAAGAAAATAAATATGTACATATGTATGTATGTTTTCGCCTATTGTATCATATTTTAACATTACAATGAAATGTTTTCATAAACACAATTGTGGAAATTATTTCCATCAGTTATTACAATTTCTAATACCTACTTTATGTACGTCTGCTTGCCTGTCTATATGTATGTATGTTTACTTGTATTTCTTTGTATAACAACAAACACTCTATTATTTAACTTTTATTTACAATTTCACACAAATTGTTATCTTCTCAATACGTCTGGTGACACTGTAACCGTCACTACACCAGATATATAACTACAGCTACAGCTGCACACACACGAAATTATCGATAAAAACATGTGTTTTTTCTTCTTCTTCTCTATCTTATTTCTCGATTTTTTTTTTTTGTTATTTCTGTATACTAAGTACAATACAATACAGTACTATTTATTTAATTTATTCACTTATCTAATCTTAACGGAAAGTTTGACTGATAATTCTCTCTTATCGCCTTCGACAGATAACCAACCATCGTTTCAATTCACATCTATCTTATCGCCATTTGAATGTACATACATATGTATGTACAGTGCATACGTACGAGAATGTTACTTCAAGTAATACTTACTGATAACGAACGAATATGAACGTTAACGTGTATTATTATTATTATTATTATTAATAATAATATCAACAACAAAATAGTATTTATTTTTTGATAACCATTATCTCAATGTATTATTACAGATACACTCTAGAAAATAAATTTTATGTTGGGTATTACAACACAAATTAAGAATTTTTTTATTGAAAAAAATCTGAGAAATCAAATTTTTCAAAAATGTACCCAGAATATTAAGATCTGACAAAAGGTTCGTAAAACCAAGCTTGACTCTTGTAGTACTTTTTCTTAATTCCTACCTATCGTTTCAATTAATTTAACTCCTAAAGCCAGAATAAGTCTAACATTCACGGAACGTACGTTCGTTTGTAGCATGTGCAAGGCAATGAGAACAATTAACAAAATCGTAATGGTTTTTTGGTAAGCATTTGTATTATTTTCGTATGCTACAAGTGCTACATTTTGCGAACGTTTGTCTAATTCTACCTTAAGAATGTTTAGCCAAAATTACGTATGTCGTCTGCAGAGCATTTAGACCGTAATCCGTCATTATTTGGTTATTTGATATACACGCTGATAACAGAAAAACTTTTTTATCTTAAATTTTATATTGTGTTGTGTGGTGTGTAAATATTTTTTATTTAATTTTCAATTGTGAACTGATAAGTGGTGGGAAATCTTATCGCGCCTTTTGTCAATTTCTAAAATTCATCATTATCTTATCGCCGCAAAGCAAAGAAAAGAAAACATTCTTATCAGCATTGAGTAAGACAAATAGCGCAAGCCACGACTGTAAAATAACAAAGTTTAGCGAAATTTTAAAAATGATAATGTCCGTTTTGGTTTAACAAAAGTGAAGATTTATATTTTTTAATTTTTTTTTTAATTTTAATTTTAATGTCGAAATCAAAGGCAAATGCCTTTTAAATCATATTCGAACTTTGTAAGCAAGATTTTCCAAACAGTCTATTTGTCGATTTGCTTGATTAAATACATATTTAAAAAATATTTAAAAATAAAACTTGGCTTGATAAGAGACGTTATCAGGCCATTCCTATTATCAGTAAATGTGTACAGAATTTAATTGAAGCAAACGATAAAGGGAAAGGTGTAAAATTTTTCTTTTGAGTCCAGCAAATATTTACTAAAGAAACAGCTCAAAACGCTTTAATTAAGAGATGTACGCACATACATAGATACACGGAGCGAGAGATAGAGAGCAGATACATTCATATCAACTATGTTTTTCATTTTTTATTTGTTCAACATTTAACAATTTTTTGTTTTTTTTTTCAAATGTGTTTGTGGGAATAAAATAAAAAACGAAATAGAAATAAAAAATAATAATAAATTTCGAAAAAAAAAGTTTTAATGTTTACGTTTTTATCATTATCTATCGTCAAAGGCCATACAAACTGGCAAAGTTATCAACAATATTCAGAGAAACATTGAAATTGTTGACAGCCGTACTAAAGCATCAATACAAAATGGAGATAATGAAACGCCATACACACATTTTAATGCAAATTTATAAAAGTAATATTAAATAAAACTGAAATGCACAGATTATTTCAACATGAATTTTGGTTTCATGAGACTTGTTTTGTTCTAAAAATTAAATTATTTGTACTTTACTTGTAGATAAGTTCTGTCAAAATTTATAAAGAATTTCATTTGTTTTTTTTTTATTCCTACCGATTATATAGGATGGACTTCTCGATTTTAAATGACCCAAATTTCAATAAGAGTTCATTCACATACTCCCTAGAACGAGGTTGCAATGTTTATTTATTTACTTGATCTCTACGGAGCTTTAGTGAAGATTTAGTGAGTATCTAACTTGACGTACACATAGCCTTAAAAACTTAACTAAAAACGAACCAAAAACCCTTACTAATAAATTACCGACTAGACTACCATTGCTCACAACTTTTCAATTAAATCTCTTGTTTTAAACACTAAATGTAAATGTAATTTTAATATAAAATAGTAGCCAATCTTGAATTAAACATATTTTGCAATTGAGTATTACGTTTTCTTTTTTTCTTTGTTGCTTTTTTAAGTTTTCCTGAGAAGGAAAATTGTTATGTATACCGTGATCATTGACGAAATACTTTAAAAGTTCTAAAATATTGTGAAATTACTTAACAAAAAACTTTTATATCTTAACCAATCATTAGTATGCTAATATTTTTTAGTATGACACTGTTAAGTATTTTCAAAGCCAACAACAATTTACCTGAAGTGTTACTCTAGAAGAGAGCGGGAGATGTAGAGTGAAAAATCTAGCGATTGTATTGACTGAAGGTAGTATATATGCTCTATGCATGTGCGCACAAGTTATATGAGTTACGAGATAATGATGAATACTTTTACCCAACTCCTCTTAGTTAGTTACCTTTAACAAAAACCTACTCTTATTTAGGTTGACGATCTTATCTTCTGTTTTGTTCTTTACTGTGTTTCGTAGTTATTTTCATTTTCAACATGTTTCTCTCCTGTGTGCACAATCCTACACACAGTCAAGTCGTCAAGCCGTCAGTGAAGTCTGATACACTTGTAACAATCTAGTTGTACAACACGTTTGTACGTAGTCATACTCTAAAATTGTGTTTATAATGAAATGCAGCATGTTTGCCTTAAATTATATACACAATATGCGAGCGTGAGTATGAACAATACGATATAAGAAAAAAAACGAGACGTTTTTATTTTCAGTAAAAAAAAAACAACAAATAAAACAGGTTTGGTGA
The DNA here is from genome assembly GCA_005959815.1 of Sarcophaga bullata. NCBI lineage: Eukaryota > Metazoa > Arthropoda > Insecta > Diptera > Sarcophagidae > Sarcophaga > Sarcophaga bullata. Next base: position 707,981 of record QOCX01000011.1, read on the forward strand.
CGATGTACAAATACAACAAGAAAAAACAAAACCAGAAAAAAAAACTCTAAAACTCGTTTTGGTAGTGTAGGTAGGGGTAGAGACAAGTCAGTCTGTTAATGTGTGTATCTATGCATGTGTGTTTTTGTTTTCAGTTTTTTCTTTTTGGAACATTAGCAAAAAAAAAAATGTTTTCGACCAGTGCGCATGACATTTTTCACGGTTTACTAAACTGGTTTGGGTGGTTAATTTAAGTCTGTATGTATACCAGTCACATATACATAAATGATGTACATACACCAGCTAGCTTACAATCGCAATAAGACCAGTACTACGTACACAGTAAATCGTGTTTAACCCCATAAACAATTTCATTGGAAATTGTAACAATGTCACGTTGTTTTAATTGCTGACCTATTTTTAATTTGAACGTTTTATGGTAAATATTTTGTGGCGAAATAAAAAAAATGTATAAAAACAAAAGGAAAACACAACATGGTACGAACACGTTTTTTCTAAACTATTTCTGTAAACATTTCAGTTCATATACAAATTTATTCAAATTCTTTTTCAAAAGCTTGATTTAGTTATGTAAATTGCATAGTCATGTATATTTCTATGGGTTTAATAGTAATACTAAAATCAATTCATTCAATTTAAATGCTCAGATAAATATCATTTTAAATAGCATTAACAAAAAAAAAAATTACTTTTATTTAATTATTCGTAGCAACATTTTTGTTCGCTGGGTTACTGCAAAAATTAACAACAAAGCAGTATATTTTATTGTTATAACCGTTACAAATATGAGCCCTTGGTATACATACTTGTTGTAAACCCTTTACTCAAGCTCACTTGCTCTCTTGATGAAAGCTCTCTCTCTCTCCCTCTCTCTCTCTCGTCTCATGTACACACACACAAAAACAAACAAAATTCTTATTGTGGATTTAGAAAAATGCATACAATTGTTGGTACGAAATATTTCATGCAGAAAAAAATTAAAAAAAAAGAGCGAGAATTATGAGAAATTATCTGTGAATACAAATTTCTATTGTTTATTTTGATTTTTTTTTTTTTTGTATTTCAGTCAGCGTTGATAAAATTTGATAAGTTTTAAATGCTTAGAAAGCAGGCCTATAATTTGATAAGATAAGATAAACATGCCTAATCATTAGCCAGCCACAAGTAGCCGTGTAAATCTTGAAATGAAAGGAAATCTACGATAAAAATAATCACAATTTATTTATTTTTGACTAAGATCAGGGGTCTTTTAGTAAAATAGAAAATGCCCAGAATATTAAGACATTACTATGACGACGGTAGGAATAATAGGGATTAGGTAGTTACAGCACTCACTCAGTACCCACAATTATTTACAACAACAACAATAAAAGCAATGTTAAGACATTTGAAGTGTGATATTAATTGAATTCATTAAAAACTTACCACCTGGCTTAAAAGTGGAGGCATCAAATGAGGGTGCCCGCACTGGCTGATGTTTGTCACGCAAACCGGACGAACGCTCCGATATGAAAGAAACTGCAGCCGGCAACGATTCACCACGCGTTAATGGTGGTCGTGACGCTGGATCATCAATGGGCGTGCGCTTAATGCCGGACGGTCCACCGCCATCATTATGATTATGATCGTCCTCCTCGGACGGCGGTCTCTTTAAATTGACCGACAGTGCTGGTGGCACTGGACCGCCCACCTGGGCTGGATTAATGTTGGGACCCGCGGCCGCTGCGGCTGCTGCTGCTGCTGCCCTATTCGACATGGACATGTGATGGGGAGGCATGTGTGAAATACGTACGGGACGAACACTGGCATCGTGCGCCTCCATTTTGACGGGGAAATCCATAAGGGTGGCCTGTGGTGGCCCGATTCGTTGTGAGGGATAGCTGTGATGATGCTGTTGTTGCGGTTGACCCACCACGCCCACATTTATGGGCGCTCCACTCCGATGCTGACTCTGTGACTGATTGGCAACCGTAGATTGTTGGACTTCGCCATTCTCATGACTGCGTTTGGCCGCCTGGTGTAGGCGTTTCATTTGTCTGGCGGCATCTAAAACCAATTCGATTCTGTCGGCACCCTCATAATTTACACAGCCCCTGCAGACGGCCTCGGAAAAATCATTGATCATGGCCCAGGGCATGCGTGGCAGATCGCACAAGTAGCAGTGTTGTCGTTTCGTTTGTAACGACATGGTTGTAAAACTGGTTTGTTGGGTTAAAAATAGTTTGTGTTTCCGCTTGTGTCTATGTATGTGTGTGCGTAGCAGGTTCTTCCTCTTCTTGATTATTTAAAACTGGGGTTGTATTGCTGCTGCTGGTAATGAGTTTATCAGCGCAGTTTTCTGGGTCTCCTTTACAACAAAACTAGGACTGGGTAACAACTTTACACTATACGCTGTACACATACAATGAAAACATATTTCAAACAGGATATTTTACGTTTTTTCCGTATTTTGTTTTGTAATTTATTTTTGTTTTATTTATTCTTCAACTTATAGATTTTTATTTAATCTTACAAACTCTTTATCTCTTCTTTTTTTGTTTTTTCTTTTTGAAAATAAAAACTTTGCAATAGAATTTTATTTCATTTGAATTTCGTTTAAAAATTCTTCTTTCTTCATCTCTTCTTCTCACTCACATCAATGCTTTTGCTAATTTTTACCATTATAAAGCACATACAATGTCAAAAACATTTTACACACATCATCCACACTGGCGTAACGTTAAATACCAACTAAAACAATTCATGAGGCCGTTGTCCGTTATAAGACCGACCCCGTGTTAAAACGTTGTATATGTAAATGGATAGATGGATGGATGGGTGTGTGTCGCTGGTTGTATGTGTGTATATATAGTTGATGCTCACTAAAACTGAATATAGCTGTAGTTATTGTTGTTGCGTTACGTTCTCAATTGTCCTTTATTGATTTTTGTGTATTTGGCAATGAAGAATATATCGAAGAAGAACAACAACAAAAAATTTAAACGGAGTAAAAATTAAAACACACACACTCTCTCTCTCTCTCTTGCTTTACAACAGAACTTTTTTTTAAATATGCACACGATGTTTCTTCAATATTTATTCACTTCTTTTTTTCTTTCTTTCTTTCTTTTAATACAATAATTCTAATTGTTTTAAATTTCGTTTCTTTTTTTTTTTGTTTATTTCAGAAATACAGAAGAAGGGGTATGTATTTATTTATTACGTTTAACACACAATTAATCATTATTTTTCTTTTAAACAATTATTGTGAAATCTCTATTGAGAATTCTGTTATATTTTTTTTCTTGTTTAATTTATTTTTTTATGGAATATAAAAGTATATTTATTTGTATGAATAATTTTTAAATGCGTTCACAAATAGAAATACCGACCGTCAACGCATTACCTTTTTATCGCTCAGTCTGCAACCGAATAAAACGGAATACAGCAAAATTCAGTGAATCACACTCGTCGTAATAATTATTATCATACTAAACAGCACAAAGTGTATGTATACTACTAGAAACCCCCTCTTGCTCTCGACCAATCTCTTAATATAAGTAAATTATACTCTCTCTCTCTCGTAAAAATAAAAACATTAATAAGAACAAAAATATACAAATTTCTATTGTATACGGGAATATATGTGGTTGTAGTTGTTTTTGTTACTGATAGCAATGTTTGTTTGTGCGTCTGTTTGTTGTCTTTCCATATATATATATATATATGTGTAGTTTTGTACGTTTAAATTTGTCAGTCGAGTGTGTGAGTGCTACAGTTTAGCTACACGGACACTGTACCTATCGTCATATTCAATACAGCGATAAACGAGCCATTCACAATGTGGAATGCGCATGGCAAAGTACAGTTTTGTTGGCACAGTGAGTATGATGGAAGAAATAATGTAATTAAAAATATTTATACTTCTTGAAATCATCTTAGTTATTTAAGGAAAATTAAAAACAAAACAAAAAATGTACAACAAAATTGAATAAATAAGTTCGCCGTTTCCTTCACACGTTTTGTTTAATCAGCCGTTTGGCTTAAGGGTGTCTCCGATTCTCTTTGAAAGACTTCACGAAGGATTTCTTCAAGCTTGTCCATAGCTATTGAACTATATGGACCGCATAGCACATCCAGAACCAACAGAACTTCACATTAATAATGAAAGAACCTACCTGACTTAAAAAAATACATATCTTCTCTGTTTCATAAACAAATATTTTTAATTTGCATAATTTTTACCTTAAACTTATCTTTTTTCTCGATTAAAACATTTCACAAATATGTATGTAGTTCTTTTTGCCCACTGTTCATTGTAGTTAAAATACGATGTTGATGTTGATTTCACGTTCGTGACGTCACAATCAATATATAATTTTAAATAGGAAATATTTGATTTTGGGAATGTTTTACTAAAAAGTATTACAGGTACTCTCATACACACTCACACACTCAGACACACACACACACATCCAACAAACAAAAACTATGTACACAAATACGAATAAGCACGAACAGTAAGTAACAAGAATTTATGGCTGTTTCAAATTCTTCTTGTTCTTGTTATTAACGTTGTTGCTACATTTGTTTAAAACACATTCATATTTAGCCTCAAAGGAGAGGCCTATAGATGTGCTTTATTGTGACGTATTGTCCAACGTACCAACCAGTTCTCTCTCATTCAGTCATTCTGCTTATACACTACAATGTCATACCCTTATACAAAACCATACGAGATTTTTAATAAGTATTCCACTACAAGAAGTAAGAGGGATAAAGCATACTCGATATAATCAGTCTTGTCGACTTTTATATATCAAAGCCTCTAAATTAAACCAAAAACGCGTTTTTCTTAATAACAAATCTTAGTGTTTCCAATTTATTCTTATAGCGAGTAATTTATTTATAATTGAATTGAACGGCTACCGTTTAGCCCTTTTATGTAAGATTTCTTTTATTATATTTACAACAGTTTACTCCAAAATTGTTCAAAGTCAATAACTTTCTTATCGACCTAAAAATATCACTGAAGTCAATATTATGTTCCTAGCAATTTAAAAAACGATTGAACTTTAAAAAAAATCACTAAAACACTGCTGAAAACGCGGAGTTGGCAATGCAAAATATTTTAGATTGGAGAAGAAAACAACATGTCTGTCTATCACGAAGTATATGTATTTAGATGAGAGCGTTTACTTATGTATTGGTAAGTTGTTTTTTCGTTTTTGCTGTAGATGAGGCGCGTCATAATCACACCAATACCAACTAGCGGAAGTGAAAACATAATCGATAAAAAAAAACCAAAAATTTACGAGTTTGTAACGTATGAATGACTTAAAAGGGATGTAGAAGTATACAAACAAAAACACCAACAACAACTATCGTTGTATAAAATATTGTGGTTAAACTTGTTTAGTGTTTCAAATCGCTTACTATGCTTACACACAGCAATAACAAAAACTCTGTAATTCTGTATGAAGAGAAAAAATTGAGAACACAAAAGTACTCAACAATACAACAACCAAAATGCTTAAGTAAACAAAAATCTAAAATAAAAACATGTTTACGACTACATGCATACATACAATTACAGTAACAACAATTATTCTCTTTGAGACTACGTGTGAGAATGTGTGTGCATGCATGTGCAAAGAAATGGCAAAACAAAACAAACAAAAAAATAGTATAGATGATAAGAAAAATAAACAGAAAAGAAATAAAATTGTGTATATAGCTAGAATAACAACAACAAGAACATCAACTACAGCAAAGTTGACGACAACGACAACGACAGAAAACTGGAATGTGGTTTTTTTTTGTGCCAATGGATCCGATTCGATCCGATGCGATGCGATGCAAAATTCCTATTTTTGTGTGTTTCTGTGATGTGGTTTTTCTCGTTGTGGCGCTGCACTCGACATGAAACGTACAACGTAAGCCAATGACAACGACAGCTACGATTTGGCTTATTGCCAAATAATAATACTCAGTATGTAGTGGATTTTTGTTTTGCTTTCAGTGTTATACACTATATATAGTATGTACATATTACATACACATAATCATGCAAACAATTACGTGAAAATAATTCTCGTATACAGAAAACCAGTTCAAGAATTAGGTACTTAAGAGAGAGAGGGAGAGAGTAAGAGATAGAGAGAGAGAGAGAGAGAGTGATTCAAAGAGAGGGAGAAGGAAACTGATATAAAAGAGCATTAAATATCACAACAAATAAGTGAATGCGTTTTTTATATTCTTACACATGATGGCAGTGCTTCAATTGCCACCAAGTGGTTATTGTACGACCCAGAACATGAGCTATTTTAAAAAATAAAAAAAAATGGTTTTTTATGAATTTATAACAATTTAAATTTAAAAATTAAAAGCAATATAATTTTTTAATTAATTTTTTAATAATTTTTTTACATAAAGTAGTAGTACCACATTTATCGACCCTTACTCGTCGATCAATTGCGAATTATTAAAATGACTTCAATTTGTATTCGTTTCGAGTAAATGTTCGTTAAAACATCATTGTCATTCAAGCTACGTTGTTTGCCCGTGTGATTTTTTGTTGTAATGTGCGATAATGCGACATGATTGCCATACAAAATATTGAATAGTTTCAGGGGGATATAAAATCATCCCCCTCCACTCAATTATATTTTTAAACTCAGAGCAGTGTTAGAAGGGAGTGTTGGGTATTTTGAAGCATTTAAAGTATTTGTAATAAATCTTTTTTTCTTTTCTCTTCTTGAATTTGAGAGTATAACAAATAGAATTGTATTTGATTAAGTTAGTAAGCGTATCGTGTAGGTACTTGGGAATTAATTAAGGAAGTTAGAATTTAAAAGTTGGTAAATGTAAAATAAATATAAAAAATATAAATATATAAAAAGTTATAAAAATAAATGTAAAGCGTATAGTTAATTTTGCATTCTCTTAAAGGCAGAACCTCTTCACAGCCTTTATGACAGGTTATTCATATATTGGCTTCAAAATTGAAAGTATGACAATGTTGTCAGCTATTAAATATTTTGGTTGCACATGGAAATGATTTAAAATAGACAATAAACCTTTAGTCGGAATTACGACCCAGCTTCTTACATCATCTATGTTGTGTGTGTTAATTTTATCCATGAGTGGCAGGACCTACAGTTTAAAGTCAATTCCGAACTACAGAATTTTGAGAAACTTATTATGGCATTTTTTTAGTTTCGAGTTCTTGCCAGAAGGCTGCTGAGAGAAAGTCGTCGAAGAAATATTTTTCTTATTCCATTTTGTTCGAAATGTCTGAGATGGGCTCGTGTCTAATAAGCCAACACACTACCTACTAGACTTCGGCGATTTCCATTAGGAAATACTTTTTGCCTTCCGATTGTTATTATTACTTTCAATTTTTTAGAATTTCGAATAAATTTCGCGTATTAATTTCCTCTCAATAAAGTTTCTTCTATAAAATGCTTATTGCAATGAATTTTACTTAATTTTTTTTTTAATTTATAAAATATTGGCCACCCTGGTTGTCGGTTAAATTTAAATTAAACCCCAATTATTTACTACTGCTTAAATGCACACACACACAGTCCCATGCACACCTTTTATACTCGTTTTTAGCAAAACAATAACAATAACATAAAGTGGTAGACCTTGAATACGTAACGGCTCTACAATTGCTACTGATTCTACTTTTGTATGCGGCTCATGAACTTTATTGTTGTGTTGAAAGAAAAATCAAAACCAATAACGATAGCAACAGCAACATCAACAACGTTAACTAATGCATAGAATAATAACAATTCAGACGACGATTGCTTGACTGATTTACGATTATAACATTCCACTCACAGACATGATATTTTGTTCACAAAATTGTTGTTATTATTTGATCTTCACACATGCTCGTGTGTAAATAAACCATCAAACTTGCACGACAGCATTTTCGAGAGTTTGTGTGAGAGTTGAATGTTTGTATGATAAGAGAGAATACCAGTTTTGTTTTTTAGGAATAGCTAAAGCTTCTGTGACGTCATAATTTGCTTAACAATATCATAAAAATCATGATATGTAATGCACACACTTGCATTAACATGTTCGTTTTGTGTGAAATGTTTGAAGTTACAAATGAGAGCGAAAGAGAAAAAGCAAAAGACAATGCAAGAAGAAGAAGTAAAAATCAAGTTCAGTTTTAAGGTGTAGTCGCGTGCTTCCAGTGAGTGAATAATAAAATTATTTATAAAATAAGTGTAAATAAGTGTAAGTGTAATAAGAATAATAAAAAAAAGAACAAGAACAAGAATAATAAAAAAAAGAACAACAAGAACAAACTAAAACATGTTTAGAAAAACTGAAAAAATTAAAGGACAAGCAAAAAAAGCTGTAATTGAGTGTTATTAGTGAGTGAATAATAAAATTGTTGATAAAATAAGTGTAAATGTAAATGTAATTGTAATAAAAAGATTAAAAACAAAACAGAAATTAAATACAAACATTAAAACATGTTTAGAAAAACTGAAAACTTTAAAGAACAAACAAACAAACAGCCAAGAAAAATATGGGAATTAATTGTAAAATTTGCGCCAAAATGCTTTTTTAATGCCCGGGTACGCTACCACCACCAATAAGAACAAGATGGGTATGTAAGTATGCATATATGCAGTAATTCTTTTTCTGGTTATTTTTTGCATTTTTCCATAGAATTCTTATTGTGTATGTATTTGCAATAACAACAATGTTTTTTTTGTACAAAAACGTTGTGCGCAGCAACATTTTTGTGAAATTGCATGTGCAACGCTGCTAAGAACATAAAATCTGCTAAACTGGTGGTACAAGTTCAACCACCTCAATTGAAAAAAAGAACAACAACTACTATAATAATCAAAGCTAATCTACACACACACATACTCTCATGCATAAATACACACACAATACCACAAAACAAAATACGAAAAAACAATAGCAACAACAACAACAACGACAACGGCAATGTTGAATCTATTTAGAACACATTCTCTTTTACTTTGCTGGTACTGTTGTATTTTTATGTTCTTGTATTTGGTTGTTGTTGTTGTCGTTTTTGTTTGTTTTTTTTCTTATTTCTTTTAAACTTTTCGTGTCAATTCAGTTGGCAGCTACCAAAAGCCACCTCTGCATTCTCTCAATACATTTCTGAGCTCCCATTTCAATTTGAAGGTGAGAAAAAACTCACAATCATTAGCACTCACTCACCAACAACGGACAGCGCATGTTTTATTTTTCAAAAGAGAGTGTGTATGGAAAACAAAGTTAGGAGCCACACAGAGAGAGAGAGAGAGAGAGAAAGGACTTGTAAATTAGATTGTGTGTATGTATTCAGTAAGTGAGTTTGTTTGTTGACACTATCTTTGGCTGGGTTAAATATCGATCCATTGTAATAGTTGGCCATGGTCTGGTCTGGAATATACGTGTGTATACCCAAGAATTTTAAGGTACTCGATATACATATACACACCATAAAATTACGAGCTCTTTGCTTATATTTATTTGGTTATACAGACAGAAAAAAAATATGTAAGAGTACATATTGTACAGAGGGCCTAAAGTTATATGCATGAAAGATAATTTCATTTTCTGTTGATTAGAGGCCTATTTAACAAATAAAACAAAATTTGTTTATTTCTGAAAGAAGGCCTATTCATTGATATAAAGTTTATTTCTTCACCAATTTCAACAGAAATTAAACACTTCTTTCAGTATAGCTTCAGTAAAGCTGTTGTAATCCGTAAGTAAACCGTTGTAATCGATAACATTTTGCCAATATTTAGGAGTACACTCTTTCATTATTCCATAAGTATAGAAAACTTATGACATTTTTGAGCATAAAACTTATCAAATAGAGTTTTTCGGAATTCTATGGAATTTCAATTTCAAGATCAAGATGTATGCGGTCTAACGTTGCTATGTTTAAAATCGAAACCTTTTCTACTAATTGATCAGTGGCTTGGTTTATAGCAATTACTAACCTCTATCTCATTAACCGTTGACATTAGGGATCAGTATTAATCCGTTGGCCAGGTTATATAAGCTCATAATGTACAATTGCCTTTAAATACCAATAATCGCACAGCGTATTATTTTTCATCCATCTATCTTCAACTATTCAGTAATAATTACAGCATATTTATTTTGTTTTTAAACATTTATTATGAAATAAATAAATACATTTTTGATTGTTACAAAATATTATCAATATTATTTGTTTTTAAGAAGACTTCTATTTTACAATATAATGATTTTCTTTTTTTTTTAAATATAAAAATGAAATTTTGAATTACAAAAATACACAAGGACACTTCAAATATTTTTAATTGAGCGCAAAAAACTTTCAATTGAATTTACGCAATATTTTTTTACTTTTTCATTTTTTTTTTGTTTTAGTAAATTTAAACTGTTTTATTATGATTTCGTTGTTTAAATAAATTTTTAAACATTTTGTTTTTCATTGAGTATAAAACGTTTATAGTATCTATCGTTGGAAGAGTTAATGAGATTTTGTCTATAATATATGTAAATGCCAATAATAAATTATTTAAATTAATATAATAATAATAATAACAATAATTGCCAAAGATCAAATGTTAGAACAACATAATAACAAACAAATTATATGATGAAGACTTTATAATGCTCTGAGAGCATATTTTCAAGGCTCAGAGTGAAATGATAAAAGATCTGCTTGGCCAGGTTTATCACGTGTTGCATGATAGGCTTCACGTTCCTTATCGGGAAATTTGGTGGGCAAGTTGGGTGAGTGTAAATTGACTTTGGCCTCGAATCTAATGCCAGCCACTTCGACTTCATAGTGACCAGACAACACATAATCGTTGGTTACTGGCATTTCATTACCATCATCATCTAGATTACGCACAAATCCTAGGCATACTTGCTTCTTAAAAGTAAACCCGTAGCCAGTAGTGGTAGTCATGCCACAGTATTTGCCATCTCTATAAATGGGCTCATTGCCCCAACACCAAATATCTACTTCATGATCGTGATCATTCAACAATAGCTGGACATACATACGTTTTACGCCTTCATCTCTTTGCTTTTCCAAAGCAGCGCGACCAATAAAATCATTGGGTTTCTAAAAACAAAATAAAAATAATTCCAGATATTGCTTAACTCCTCGGTGTCGTTTCGTTCATACTTACATTAAATTTCACACGCCAACTGCGACCACACTCCAATGGTGTGGTGAAGGTATCCAAATCCTGACCCCAAAATGCATAAAACTTTTCAATTCTCAAAGTGCGTGTGGCGTAGTAGCCCGCATGTTGGATATTGTACTTTTGACCAGCTTGATTAATGCGGGAATAGACATGCAAGGCATATTCATTGGGTATATACAGCACATAACCTAATTCACCGGTGTGGGTTATATTGAGCACCCGTATGCCGTTCGCCAAGCCCACATCTAGCTCTTTGTAGGTAAAGAAAGGAAAATTCTTTGGTGATAGGTCCGTGTCGGTTAATTCGGAAAGTAGAATACGTGAATAAGGTCCTATAATACAAATGGCTGTATACATGGATGTCACATCAGCCACATTGACACCGGAACGCAAATGCTTGGGCATATTTTTCCGTATCCAGCTCATAGAACGTGTCTGCTGGATGGTCGGCGCTATCATCATGTAACTGCGATAAAAAACAAATCAAATTAAAAAAAAGAAAAACTATAAAGTGACTGCACAAACATACTGTCGTTCGGACAGGCGAGCCAAGGAACAATCGTTTTCGTAGCCACCGAAGGGATTCTGCATGCCCGTGTGTATAATAGAACCAACAGGCACATCAACATCATTCGAACATAAATACTGCAAGAGTTCTACGATTTCGCTGCCTTTAGACCATAGGTCATATTTCGTAAACGAGCTGTAATCTGCCAGACCAATGCCCTCACGGCAGACCTTGTATTCATTAGCCACGTAGTCAAACCAGGGAGGCTTGCCGAATGTCTTAGTTTGGGCTATGCGGAATTTTGGCAAACCAAACTCATCTAAAATATAAAATTCTCATTAATTACGACAACAAACTGCCAATTCTAATGCTAAGTAGTAAATCACTAACCCTTAACATTATTAGGATCGAAATAATTAGGCCTCTCATAACCCATAGTCTGGCCAAAGACTGCACCTGCATCTTGTAAAGCTGGATATATGGGAGACATGCGTAGATTGCGTCCTGTTTTATACTCTTCGAAGGGATAGGAAATTTGATAAAGTTTGCCAGGAACCTCTTTACAGCGATCGGTTAAGAATTTACGGTTATTGTGTAGGCCCAAAAAGCGGTGTATATCTAAGATGTGTACATCCACGAAAGTACTACCCTTTACCATAAGTTCAGCCAAAGCGCGACCTATGCCGCCAGCGGCTGAAACGCCTATTGTTTTCATGCCTGCTGATACGAAGTAATTTTGTATCTCAGGAGCTTCGCCCATTATCCATTTGCAGTCAGGAGAAAAGGCTTGTAAAGTATTTGTTAAGCGATCCAAGGAAGCTGTACGTAAATTAGGCACACGTTTTAAAAGCTCATCTAAAAGCTCATGGAAATGATCCCAATCAGCTGGTAGTATTCGCTCTTTTTGGGAACGGGGTACAACACCATCATCATAAGTCACTTTAGCTTCACGTTCAAAGCCACCTAAAATTAAACGTAAAGTTCAAGTTAGTAAACCTACTATAAGTGTTGCAAAATAATATATTACCGGCCATTATAGTGCCTGCCTTCTCTCTGAAATAAATGCCACCATCATAGTCTCGTACGAAAGGTGTATTCGGGTTAAGGCCCTCTATGGGCTTAGTATGTAAATAATGATGTTCAACAGCCTTGAGTGGTATTTTGACGGCCGGGGACGATAAAGTGCCTACTGCTCGTGCCCAAAACCCAGTGCAGTTGACAAAATAATCACATAATATATTTCCCGCTGTAGTCTCTACCTCGGCAACCTTGCCATGATCGCTGCGTATCTTTTTCACTACACAGTGTTCTACCACGCGAACATCCATGCGTTTAGCTTCATTTATGAATGATTGGCACACCAGTTGTGGGTCACAGACACCGTCATCGGGTATCCATAGACCACCTGTTAAGTCTTTTACCTCTAGAAGGGGACATTTATCCTTACACTGCTCTGGCGTTAAAATTTCGGCTTGTACACCCCAAGCATCTCCCTGGGATTTCATGCGATTAAAGGAAATCATGCGATCGAAGTTTCGTGCCAAATTAAGACTTCCCACTTGCCGCCAACCTGTGGGTAGGCCTTTTTCTGTGAGCTCTTTTATTAGCTCTATAGAGTATTCAGCCAATTTTAGTTCTGAATAGCTGGGTTCAAAACGTCCTGCTAAACCGCTGGCACACCACGGACTTTCACCGTGTACCTTATCCTGTTCCACTAAGACGGTGTCTTTGCCCCAGCCTAATAAGGCTAGATGATAGGCCACCGATGCTCCCATTATGCCGCCACCACATATCACAACGCGTGTTTGACTTGGCAAGACCGTATCAACCTCTATCGAGGGTTCTGGTGGTTTAAATTTTCTTTTACGAAAAACGTTTGCCTCCTTATCGGGTGCATTCGATTGCAGATATCTGGTGGATGTTAGCAAACCAAATGATCCTCTTGTTTTGCCATAAATTTGTGCAAGGCAAATACTTGACGACAATTTTTGGCCATATTTGTACATTATTTAACGCAGTAATAGTACAGAATGTTTATTTGTGTGGCCTTCTATATGTGTTGCGTATATTTTCCAATCAAAATAAGAAAAGAAATTCACTTCGTATATTTAAATAGTAAACATATGCAATGTGAAAAAAACAAAAATAGAAATGTCATCTGTGTAAAGTGCTGCCAAGTTATATATGAAATCATATGGCAACAAGCTGGTGTATAACAGTACGTCTTTTGTGTCAATAAAAGAGTACTTTTGTATACCAAAATAAACAGCTGACATAGATGTAAACAACAGTATTTCTGTTCTATCGTAGACAAATTGTTATCCAATTACTTAAATTTAGAAAGAAGAAATGTTAAAATTAACAAATTTAATCAAACCAGCTGCTACAATACTTCCTCATACGTTTAAAGTTGCCTGTGGTAACAAAACACACACTTTAATAATAAACAATTCAAGAAACCTGCATACCGGCTTTTGGAAATTGTCCCAAGAAAATGTCGAACAAAAGCAAGAGGGTACAGTTTTCTAATAAAAATGTGTTTATTTAAGCAAAACATTAATTGTCTTATTTTTAAGAACACTCTTTAATGGATTTTAATGGATTTTAAGATTTTAATAAAGAAACGAAGAATTTCGATTATATGCCGTAATGATCCTTAGGTTGTAAATAATTAAAAAAAGAAAACTGTTTAACAGTTTAACTAGTCATAAGTATTATGACCTTGTTTTTTAGGTTTAAATAAATGAAAATAATAGCATGAATACATTTTTTGATTACAATTCATTGTATTTGGGCTCTTCTGTACGGATTTTATCAAGCACTTTAAACTTGACATGAAAATATTTTTAATTTTCCTTAAAAAGAAGTGAGTATGGATGACAATTTGACATGATTTATGTCTCATCATTATTAAAACCATTACTCATTTATCATATTTTTTTTATTTTATATATTTTTTTTATTTATTTAGTTTCGAAAGTATTGAATTACAACTTTTTACACAATTCTAAAATATTTGCTAAAACTTTTACTCCTATTTTATATTATTATTATTTCTTTTTTGGTTTTGTTTAACTATATATATACTTTTGTTTTTATTTAACAAGTTTTCAATAATGATTACATAACTATTTATTATTCTTTATTATGTACTTTAGTTTTAATATTAATTTTATTGGTTTTCTTGTTTTTTTTTTCTTTATACTTCTACTTAAACAATGTGTTTTTGTTCCATCTGTTATATTGTTTGTTTTTGTTTTTGGTTTTAGTTTTTTAATCTTAATTCTTGTTGTTTTACGCTAAACTAAACAATTTCATAAATAATTTATTTAATACAACTGTGGTTTCATTGCTAAATTATAAGCAAATTTTTTATTTTAGTTAAGTTTTCTTAGCATTCTCATTTTACGATAATTTTGTATTTTCTAATAATTAATCAACAATTCATTTTGCAATTTATTTAATAATTTTGAAGCAGCTAATATCTAACTGAAAAGAGAAGAGGTACATATTTTCATTTATAAAGTTTCATATTTTATATCATCTGCTGTTTCGTTTTGCAAAAAGTTGAAATTATAATATTTCGGAAAGAAAAGTAATCTATAAAGCCTTAAACCAAATCACCTTTTCATTAAAATAAAAAAAGAATATAAAATAAAAATTCATAAGCGATATTATAAGAAGATACAAAAAAATTTACAACTTCGCCCAGTGATATTTTCTATCTTCACATTTCCTTTCGTAATTCTCTAAATAAGGTACGTTTTTTTTTTTTTGTTAATAAAATTTGTTTAACAGAAATTCGAATAATTAGCCCACTCTTTACCACGGGTTCTGTTGTTGTTTTTATGCTTTAGTTTTTAATCAAATTAATTTTAGTAATACATACTTAGCAAAGGCCATTTTACACTATTATACTAATTTGTGAATATCATCTGCGCTATATACTATATCTAGCAAGAGCAATCGGGAAAAATAGAACTCACTTTTAAGGTAAATAAAATTTTTTTCCTGCTCTATTATTAGTCCAAATAAAATAGGAATATAATGCAATGTGAACTTTGTATGAAGTCTCTATATAGTAAACAAAGTCTACTTACTTAAATGGTCATTACAACCCTTTAATCGGAATTATGACCTAGCTTCGTACTCTATCCACGTTGTGTGTGCTAAATTTATCCAAAAATGGCCGGACCTACAGTTTTAAGTTAATTCCAAATGCCGGTTTTTTTTAGAAAGTTTTCATGGAAATTGTATTTGCTTTCAGAGTTTTTGACAGAAGGCTGCTGAAAGGAAGTTACTGCAAGAAATATTTGTTAATATTTCGATTTTGTTTAAAATGTCTTGGCTAATAAGCCAATACACTACCTAATAGACTACGGCGATTTCAGTTGCATGGTTCTAAGTAAAGAACAATAATTTTGTTAATTTTATTTTGGGTATGCCTAACATACATAGTTATTCTGTATACAAGAGTCTTTCGTCATATGTTCCTTTACATGTGTATCCAGAGAAAAGTGAAAGATTTTAAATTCATTAAAGAAAAATTTATAAATTTTGCAATTGTTACTAAAGGAGTGCAGTACTAAGTAAAAACTATAATTATAAGCAAAACACCACCTCACCACGAGGTAGATGCTTTTAATTTGAAATTATAGGTACATATGGATTAACTGGGTCTAATGAAGTGATCAATTGTAATCGTTTAGAATTCCTATTTTTTGTTGTTCTGGTCGAACGTGAAGTCCTATTACTCTGTATTATAGTGTAAGACGGTCTTAAGCTGTCAAGGTATTTGGAAGTGTTGTTTTTTTAATTTTTAATTTTTTTTTTCTTTTCATTTTGGTTTTTATATTTTTTTTTTGTTTGTTTTAGTTTATTTTATTATTAATAAATTGAACGATCGTTAAGGAAAAGAAGGCACAGAAGAAATTATCTATTATATACATATAGTGTCCATTACATTACATTATATTTAGTACAATTTGCTTTTTTCACTTCAATATATTGTTTGATTTACATATGTATGTACCAAATATTGTGTTTATAAATATGAGAACATTTCAAGTTTTTAGTATTCTATGTACGATACTATAGTTTCTATATAAAATTTGTAAAACATATCCTAATAGAGTATAAAGTTTTTTTTTCTCATTTTTTTTATTATATATAATAAGTATACATACATACAAGTAAAGTCAAAAGTATAATTTTCTTTTTATTTATAATAATTTACAATTATTATTGGTAGGTATTAGTATGTATTTTATTTCAACAATATAGTATATATGTAAACAGAGTTTATTTTTTAAAGTGTGACAGAGATTTATAGCTTTCAATATATATATGTATACAAATTGTTTAGTATGTAGCTTTTTTTTTGTTTTGTTTTGTTTAAATTTATAAAGAATTGACAGTGTTTTTTTTTTAATTATTATTTTTTGTATAGAGATTTTTTTGTTTTTAATTTTTTTTTTATAAAAAGAAATTGCTTTTTGTTTGTTGTTGTTTGGTTTTTTTCAATACACAATTCGTTGATAATTTAAATTGGTTAAGGTTTCTGTTTTTTTTTTTTTTGTATTTTTGGCTTCCATAAATACATATTCCCTTCTAGCAGCCTTAAGACATTCATTAAAAAATCACAGTTTAAGCACCTGCTGAAGGTCGTGGTTTTCGAATAGTTTATATATGTACCTATGTATATATATATACATATTTATTTTTTTTTGATCATGTAATTGCTTAGGTTAAAACAAAAGGTCCAACCAATGGGCAAAACATAACAAGATGAAAAGAATTGGATTGCAAAAAAGAATTTGGTAGGTAAACTATCTGTTTTTTCTTTTTTTCTTTCTATTGAAAGAACTTTAAAATCTCTAGTAGAACGTCTAAGTCTCAAATAATTTATTTATGAAATCATTTTTTTGCAGAATATTTTAAGATTTTTAAAAAAATTTAGAAAATTAACTTTTTTAAGTGGCTATTGTGCTTTTTGATTTCCAAAAATCGTTTTTTTTGACGTCTTTAATTATTTTAGAGCCATAGGTAGAAATCTTCTCTTCCCTCAAATGGTACGAAAAGAAGAAAAACATCACCAGGGGCATGGAACTAAGCATGTTTTTCCTAACCCCTTAACTTTTTTAAGGAAATTTTTGTAAACCTTTAATGCTTATGGAGTTGTAGTGTAATTTCCTAAAGTTTTTCCCTTAAAAAGACTTTGTTGAAATATGAAATAATTATTTCTTAAAATATTTTTCTTCTTTACCGTTGTTCCTAAAGTTATGTTTTCTTCCTTTTCTTGACTGGACCTGTAATAATAGCATTTTAGAGTTTTCATTTATGGATTTTGTTTTATTCTTATTATTATTATTATAAAAAGAAAAGAAAACATTTTTCTAAATTTACTTTAATTCCTCTAAAACTATACATACATGCAATTAAAGTTGTGTTTTCTTNTATTTTAATTATTTATAAATGAATTTCTGTCGCCCTTTATTATTCTGTATTTCGAAACCTAAAATATGTATGCATATTGATTTTAAAAAGGGAAAAATTTCCTTTTTTTTTTTAATTCAAACAAAAGACTCTTAGAACAACACTTTCAATAGTTTTTTTTTTTTTTACAATTCCTTGCGAAATACAGAGCTGTTTTGATCTATTGATGTATACGGT